>JAKUCV010002260.1:0-77948 GCA_028386065.3 Turnera subulata | reverse complement strand
ATAAGCTAGTCTTAATTTATTATTACAACCCGTCCATAATAATAACCGACTAGGGACATTTAAGAATATATCAAATATATAAACTAGGGTTATAAATATGTGCAAGTAATTATCTCATAATCATATTTATTGGAATAACCTCAATGTATATACATGACTACAATCATCCATAGATTGGCTTTTGGGCATATAACTAACACATAATTGGCCGCTTACCATCGGCTTTGCTACCGTTCATCTTTGAAGATTGGGCAACGGTACCATCTTCACCCTTTGCAACATTCAGTGCCTCGAGAAATTGAGCCATGCTAACGCCCTTCAACTTCTCCATCAACTCACCCACCACGGTCGGATCATTCACTTGGATAGTGTCGTCACTCATGGTGTCCTAAGGGTAATCGCGCACGCATAAGAGACTATTCATTGATTGTGACACCACTCAAATGCACAGAGAGGGAATGCTTTATTTTGGAAAAAGATAGAAAAGATTTAGAGCCGAAGTTTTTATTTTAAAACATGAGGTTTTGGGCACAAAAAACAAGGTTTTTTTATTTTATGAATTTTTAATTTTTTTAATTTTTGATTTTCTTTTTTTTTAAAGAATAATTTTAGGAAAAATATAAATCCGCTCCATAAAAGAAAAAGAATTTTGAAAAAAAACTCGACTAGGGTTTTGTTTTGATAAGGAAATTATGAGTGTACAATTATTTTGGATCCACGAAAGGCAAGCATAATCATACAACATATTTCCACATAAGGCAAGTACCCCTAGGGTTTCGTTCGACTATATGCAAGGGTATGCAGCTAGATGGGGCCCAAAGGACTGCTGCTATAGGAGGTTTGTCCTACTCACTTGTGACACAAGGATGCCGCGTGAGGTCGAAGGCTAAGGTTCCCAATCATCGCGCGCGGCGGGTAACGGACAAATCGCATGCCATATCACCACGAATGATGGTATGTATGGGCAAGGACTCGTCGCGCCCCCTTAAGGAAGAGGTTAACACATAATTATAATGCAAGCATGCAAGTGACAAATAACAAAGCACAAAACTCAAGCTAAAATTGCACATTATTTCTTAAACCCACGAATCCCCAGCGGAGTCACCAGCTGTGAGATCCCGGAACTTTCTCACCTCGTGACAATCGATGGAGTCGTCACCCAAGTTTTATTTCCGTGGAATATCTCAGGAAAAACCAAAGAATAACTCCTTTATGCCCACGAAGGAAACCGATTTGCGAACCAAAGATGCCTGGCTCGGGGGTTCTCATAGGTAGGAAGGTATGAGGCACCCCATCTATGCTTGGGGAAATAATATGCAATTTAAGCAAATATTTGTGCTTTGGTGCGTGTGTGCATGTGTGTAAACCAGATTTCCAGCAGCAAACAACAACAGTAATATATAAAAATTGAAATTAAAAAGACGAGAAAAAGAAAAGAAACAATTTGGCTTGCGTCTCCACCACTAGAGACATCCTACGTACCCCGGCGATCGGCTTGAAAGCTCGCATAGTTCTTGGATTAGAATCAACACTTAAGCAACCATGTCAATATCAGCATACAAACAAAAACAAAATCGTAGCAGCAGAGACAAATCAAAGGGAAAGAGACCGAGTTACCACCAAGGGCGTGTTCTTCATCGTTCCTCATGTTTGAGGGTTGTAGATCGCCTCTACCCTCTTTTCGTTCCTTAGTTCCACCTTGATTGGTTCTGGAACTACTGCAGAGACAAAACTAAACAACACACCACGTGAAATCCAGCAGAGAAAAGAAATCGAATTGAGAAAAGAAAATAGTAGAGTTTTCCCAAGCAAAATGCTTAATGGCCAAACCCCACTAAAACAATTTTTTAAGGGTTCTATTTATAGTGTTCAGGGTCTGAGGGGGCGTAGTTTTGATCCTAAGGTCGAGAATGAACCCCTAAATCCAGTGGCTGGGGGTAGAAATAAAAAAACAGGAAAAATAGAAAAGTGGTCGCCTCTTGGACGGATGACCGCCGGCTGGTGGCGGTAATGTTATAGTCGGCTACTGTTCACGTTCTACTTATTTTGACTGGGTTTTTGCTATTTTGACTCCAATTCGATTTTAATGGCCAAACCCACCTAAAATTGTTTTTAAGGGTTCTATTTGTAGTGTTCAAGGTCTGAGGGGGCGTGGTTTTGATCCTAAGGTCGAGATTAAATCCCTAAATCCAATGGCTGAGGGTAAAAATCAAAATAAAGGAAAAATAGGAAAAGTGGCCGTCTCTGGAACGGATGACTGTCGGTTGGTGGCGGTCTTCCCTACTTGACCACCAACATAGTCAGCTACTATTCATGTTCTTCCTATTTTGACCGGGTTTTTTTACTCCAATCCGATTCTTGCACGCAAAGCTAAGGATCTCAGAGCAGAAAAACTCCATTTTCTTTGGGGAATCTCTAAATTCTTTCCATGTAAACTCAATTACTTAACCTACGCTCCAAGGATTGAGATTATTCCTCTTTTATCCATAAAATAGGCAAAATAATAAGCCAACTCAAATATGTCAGAAAATTCATGCTAAGCCTGGGCCTAATTAATTGGATAGTCCTTGAATTTATTTATTGGGGTCCTAAGCCAAATTAAAGACCAAAAATTCATAAAATTAACCTTGGGCTCTAAAACACATTAGTAATCCAGTAGAATAAATAGATGGCTAAATTTGGGCGTTGACACCCAAGTGGCTACAGGATGCCTTGCTAGACAGCCAGTATCTTGGGATGGTGGAATAGCGAGCTCAGGGCTTGATTTTGGTGAGCATGGGCAAGACTCTCTTTGCATGTGGCACTGACCGAATTCGATATGACTTGTTGGCGTCACTTGTCCATTTGGACAAGCCAAGGATTGACTGGGCCTGAGCGGGCTTTGCAAATTCCTATAAAGAGATGATCAACATCTTCCGAGTTACTGCCAAGTATTTCTATGGCTTGGCTTGGATCTGGGAGGTACATCCTCTACACACATTTCTGTTATCCCATTTAGTTACCCCTCTTCCCATTCTAACTAGGCGACTTTCACAGGTGTAGGGCCAGTAGTACCTCGGCTTATCTGCTCTAGAGTTGCCACCTGATGAGGAGATGTGGCCTGTTTTCCTATACTGGGGTTCTCAAAGCCGTGGGACATGGAGCCATGCTCATGATTGGGAGTGGGCTCGGTGTCATATAGACCGAGTTGCCATATCTGGCAAGCTATCTCCCCTTTATTATCTCTGCTCATTTTCTTTAAATCTCTTGAATATCTTCTCACCGAATACTTGTTGGTGGATCCGTTTCACTCCTTTTGCAGTTTATCAGGATAGGCTGGTGGGAGATGGCGTTGCGGTCTTTGAGATGGACCAGCGCCAGTGTCTTATCGGATATCCGGATATGCAGGTATGGTACCTCGGGGATCATGTTTGTGCACAGACCATAAGGGACCACGGATACCATCTGATCCACCCATCTCCAAGTGAGATATCAATGAACAGGGTAAGCTTACTGAGGATGATTACTTGGATTGGCACACTGATAACCTGACCAACTCTTGTGATTACTTCTCCTTCATCAGTACGTTCTTGATGTCACCTTTGACTACCCCGGAGGCAAGGGGATCGTTAATTAGCGCAGGCCCTTCTCGGCAAAGTTCAGCCCTAAGGAGGAGGAAGAGTACCAGAGCATCCTCCTCAACATCTCGCCCAACACTCCCGGCATGTGAGGCCTACTTCGAGTCTTTTAACAATTCCTATTGGCGTTGTCCAGTTCTCTTTCTTGAGGACCTTTCCCCTGATTTTCCGCCATTCCCAGCTGACATTACCACGATACTTTATTAAACCATCTCACCGAGTATTTTTCTCCCATTTTATATGGCTTGATTAATTCTCTCCTAGCAACAGCTTCTGGCCGCTGATGCATCTCGACGCTGGACGTTGATTCGGTGGTCGAAGGCGACCCTGATGGCCCAGGCTATCAGGATACGAGACGTGACTTTCTGTGTGAGGGAGGGTGGTTGTGCTCGTCCTGTGTAACTACCTCGGGATTGTGAGGACCCGACCAAAAATTAATTTGATCCCTCACTACATCAAAGGAGTCGCCACCCGAATTTTATTAAGGACAAAATTCAGGAAAAAATCTTGACTTCCATAACCCGTACCAACTAGTCATAGCTAACCAAAGACGTAGGATTCGGGGGTCTGTCACGGATGGGAAGGTGTTAGGCACCCATCCGTGTTGGGGCAAAATTGTGTGCAATTGTAGATCCCTGTATGAATTATGCATAAACAACACAACAACAAAGGCAAAAACAAAAATAAAAGCAAAACAGAAAATAAACACATAATTGAGCCTAAGATTCCACTACTAGAATCCACTTACGTACCGGATTCAACGCTCACATAGTTCTTACATGGCATCAATCAAAAATTAAAAGCATCAAAGCGGAAGCAATCATCATAGCAATATCAAATTATCAAATCCACAACCAACAGCAAGATTCGAAATCAAAGGAGGGTTAGAGCACTTACCGCAAAGGGTTGTCCTTCGAATTCTAATGCAATTATTATAAAGAAAACGGCCAAATCCGCTTTTGAGCTCAACCACAAAGTGGTAGATCTCTCTCTTAGCTTTCCAAGGACTCCAAGATTACAGCGAACCGACGTCTAGAACTCCGGATATCTTTGATTTACCGAGACTGCGTGTAACAGGTCCTTCCTCTCAGGTTCTCCACCTTTGCGTCAACTTCAATCGTAATTATTATAAAGCAAACTGCCGATTCAGAACTTGTCAACGACAGTAAAGTTGTAGGTCTTCTTCTCAGATTTCTAAGGACACCAAGATCGCAGCAAACCGACATCTAGAGCTCCAAAGATTGCCAATTTACTAAGAATGCCCGACGGGGGCTCCTTCTACTCGGGTTTGCTACTCCTCCACCGCCGGAAATGTCTGCGGCCACCTTCTTAGTACTCTTCTCTTGCTCTCCTCTCACTGCAACTCCTTGCAATTCCTCTCCATGAGATTACTCCTGAATATCAACTATTCTAATGCCCTAAAACCCTAGACAAGAAGAGTCTCCTCTAGGTTTTCTAACCTATGGTGTGTAGAAGAGATTTCTCTAATGTGTGTCCATTATGTGAAGGGGGAGGGCTCCTTTTTTAATGCTCAGGTCCTAAGAGTCGTCCACATCATCCAAGGGTCGATATTGAACCGCTTAATCTGACGGTTAAGAGCTAGAATAAAAAAAGAGGAAAAATAAGAAAAATAGCCAAAACAGGTCTGTATGTCCGCCAGGACCTGGCGGTCATCGGGACATGTCCGCCAGGACCTAGCGGTCTTCCTTACATGTCCGCCAGGACCTATCGGTCCTCCTAATATGTCCACAAGGACCTGTTCACTATTCCTGTCCTTTTCCTTTTTGAGCAATTTTTCTCCTCAATCCAATTCCTACTAGGTTTTCACGCCCTCTAAGTTATTCCGTAGCCCAGAAACACCTTAAAATATTCTAGAATACTCCCATCTTACTTTCCCACCAAGTATACACATTAAAATATTAATTTCCACACTTATTTTCAATAAAAACACAAAAACATAGAAAAGATATTTTTGATTCTTAATTTCCACGAAAATTAGAACTAAAATAAGCTGCAAGTCATGTGTTTGAACGGACTGCTACTACTGGAGAATCCATATCTTATTGGCCCAGACTTAATATTTATTTCTAACCAAAATTTAAATCATCTCAGAAATAATGGGTAAAAATAAATAGAAAGGCTAAACAAATAAAATACCATTATTTTACCACATCAAATCATAAACATATTTATGCTAATAATCAAATCATCTCATCAATCAAAGATACAAACACATTCATAACTCAAAAATAATAGAATAAATCGCGGGTCAAATTTGTGTGTTCACAGATGCCCCTCGTTGGTGAGTCTTTAGAATTCTAAAGACAAACCAACGAAAAGAAGAACACTCAAATTTAGAGGAGCTTGCTAACGATGCTAATGATGTCGTGATGTGTTGAGAATTTTGAGCAGCTATGTCCTTGGTTTGAAAACTCAGGGCAACTATGCCACCATGGCTCAATCAAGATTTTTTCGAAAAAGATGGGGCAACTATACCCCCCACTAAATAACTATCTCAAGATTTTTGGCAGTTATGCCTAATAGATTCTAAAAGTAGGGGCAGCTATGCCCCTAGTCATTTTCGAAGTTCAGGAAGCTATGCCCCTCCTGTAATAAAATTTAAAGACTCGAGCAACTTTGCCCTTCATGCAAGAAAATTCAAAAACTCGGGCAACTATGCCCGTCATGCAATCGAATTCAAAAACTCGGTCAGCTATTGCCTTCATGTGTTCAAAAACTTGGGCAGCTATGCCCCTAATGTATTCAATCTTTAAAGAAAATACGGGCAGATATGCCATTCTCAATAGTTCGGGCAGCTATGCCCATGGTGCAATCAACTTTGAAAATTCGGGTAGTTATGCCCTTCGATTTGTTCAACTTCAAAAGTTAGGGCAGCTATGCCCCTTATGCATTCAAATTAAAAAAACTCGGGCAGCTATGCCCGTCGTGCATTCAAATTCAGAAATTGGGGCAGCCATGCCCTTAGTTTGTGATCAATTTTTTATAAAACATGGGCAGCTATGCCATTAGGGTGTACTCTACTCCTAAGACTCAGGCAACTATATCTCTAATGTACTTAAATCAAAAATCTCGGCTGCTATGCCCGAGGCGTAATCAACTTAAAAAAGCAGGGAACTATGCCCTTCTCAACTTCAAAAATTAGGGCAGCAATCCCCCTCTTGTTCAAAAATCCGTGCAGCTATGCCCTTGATGTACTTTAAATCAAAAATCCAAGCAACTATGCCCTTCTCAATGATACGGGCAGCTATGCCCAAGGCGTAATCAACTTCGAAAATACGGGCAGCTAGGCCCTTCTCAACTTCAAAAATTAGGGCAGCTATGCCCCTCATGTTCAAAAAACCGGGTTGCTATGCCCTTTGTTTAACTTTAAAAATTTAGGGCATCTACGCCTTCATTCAAGTTCGAAAAACCAGGACAGCTATGCCCTTTGTGCATTCATTCCAAAAAATATGGGCAGCTATACTCTTAGGATCAGACATCAACTCTAATGGGGTAGCGCGCCCCGAAAATCACACAATTCAAATTATGGGGTAGCATGCCCCTAGCATCATTTAAAAAAAAAACCTCGGGCCTTATATCTCCATCTATGAAAATGCCCTTAGCAACAACATATCATAAATCCAAGCAATGTATACATGAGTGCCTGTTTGTTGTCAAGGAAGGGTTTTTTTTCTTTTCAAAATTGGATTTCGATTTTGAGTCTTTTTTAGGCTTTGCCGAGTCTAATTTCCACAAAACAATCCTTTGGGTACCCAGGGACCGTCACTAATTCAAAACTCTTCATCCAATAATTCTAGGGCAAGCTTGATGGCGTTATTTTTATGCTTAATTTTTCTAATTTATAATTCTTGATCAATTCACAACACGACACAGAAATAACTCACGAGTAATTGCAACGATTGTTAACTGTAAGCGCACAGTGTACTATGTAGTGTAGTAGTCTAATCAAGGTCGATCCATTGAATAAGGGAAATAAGTACTATCTAAATCACAACTTATGAGTATCTAGGCAAATCAATTAAAATATGGTGTACGGTGATGTCGACTAGGCTAAAAGAAAGAAATAAAATTGCAAACTTAATCTAAAGCAAAGTTCTCTCAATCTAGGAAATCAGGGTTCACACAATTACTATCTAGGTTTATTATTTATGGAATCGATGTCTATGTTGATGTGTGATTGTGGGCAATTGTTTCTACTATCTTAATCCTCAGCTCTCGCATGTTGAATCAAATATTCAGCAAAGATTACTACCTACCTCTCGCTTAGCCTAGCATCTACACTAATTCATTAAGCACAAAACAATCAATCAAGCCCTAAGAAACTATCAGCTCTCGCATATTTTAGCATCAATCAATCTATGTTCTTCTAGGTATCATCATATAAATCACGCAGCTCTCGCATGTTGCAATCAATAAGAAGCAATCCAAAGTAGATACAAAATTCGACACACTTAGATTGAACAATCAACACAATCAATTGAATAAACATCAATCCATATATAATAAAACCATAGAAGTAATTGGCTACATCCCTAATCCTAGATTAGAGAATTATTTCATCATAATAAAATAGCAAATCATGAAAATCTCACAAGAATTCATCAAGTAAACAATTTAACAGAAAGAAAAATGAATTAAAGAGAGAGAGAGGGATATATTGGCCGATTGGTGTAGGTAGGTGTGGCGTCGACTTCTTGCTCCTCTTGTCTCGATTTCTGCTGCAATTGGACTGGTGATTCTGTGACTTTAAACCTTCAAATCTTGCTGGAAAACCGTTGAGTAGTTGTGGGGAATAACAATTGAAATTGGATGAGAAATTCGGCGCCACCTAGAGGATTCAAAAGAGTAGAAAACCCTAACCTAGTGTGTGTAACCTAATAACTAACCAATTCGCCAGAGCTTCACCCTCTGACTTCTGCCTCTTGAATATGTAGACCTAGGGGGTCCTTTTATACTGTCTTTAGCTGCTGGAAGTCGGTGCGGCTCTCCTTCTTTGAATGGAAACTGAATTATTGACTCGCACTCCAAGTTGGACTTTTGCTAGTTTTCTGATCCAAAACTTGCACGCCACTTTACGCCTAGAAGACGTCCGAACTGGGCATTAGGCTTTTATACAAAGTTCTAGATAACTTTGCTCAGCTTTCTTTACATAAAAATAAGTTTTCAATGTGACTTCTGGAGCTCAAGATATCATTGAAACACTAGGCCTGGGTCGGCACAGAAAAATCTGCATCCCGGGCTAGATTAAAATAATTACTGCTCCTTGTAGACACGTCCAAAAATTATGAAGTTTAATCCATAGAAAGAACTAGAAGTCTAGTTTCATCTCCAATTAGTCTCACTTAATTTCAATGCCTAGAACTCCCGAAATCTTCAAAATATTCGGTTGTGCTCACTACAGAAAATTTCCTAAATTGGGTCTGGTTTCCAAACTTGGCTAAAAGGCTTCCACTCTTCAATAATAACGATAAATTCCTGATAAAAATATTTAATCAGAAAAGTTGAAGTAATAATTGACACAATGCATGAAAACACACAATAATATAAAGATTATACACATAATCGATCAAGAATACATAGAAAAAGCCATTCAAAACCATCATAAAAACAATAACATTTAGATGTTATCAAATCTTCTCAAACTTAAACTTTGCTTGTCCTCAAGCAAATAAAAAAAAATAAACCAAATGAGGATTTTGAAAATCTCCACCAAATCACACAATCAAAAAGAATTCATATCAGGACTTCCAAGATAATCTCCAAGAGCTTATGAAAAATGATTTATGGTCAAATGCCAAGAAAGAAAGAAAATCTCATAAAAAAGCATCCATGCCATAGTGAGACTTACCCGCACAAGTTTTCACACAAATCACTTAGCAAAAATCGATTTCACATATGCATGTAGGAATGAATTGACGTCTTGAAAATTTGAAAAACTAGTCCCATAGGCAAATTCCTGAACTTGACTCCACTATTATGAATAAACACTCTCAAAAAGATCAATAGGACTTTACAAAGGATTGTAATGGGTCTTGGGTAAAGGTTGATCAAAGAAAAGATGTATAAGAAATCAAAGTTAAAAAATTCACTTAGGAAAAGATTGCAATTTGCATTATCAAGAAATTGAAAAGATTTCTCAAAGTGCAAGTCATGAAATGGCATCCTTCTTGTGATCATCAAAGGAAAATTTAACTTGTTTCAGGAACACTAATTGCGCAATTTTCATCTTTTTTTTTGGATTTTTTTTTGAATTTTTTTTGATCGACTTTTGCCAATTTTTTTTCTTCTTTTTTTTTTTTTTTGAATCGACCTTGTCGATTTTTTTACTTTTTTTTGCGCTTGACATTCTATAACATACTTGAAACAATTGAAAGTGCAAACTTCTTCAATGCATAGATCTTCTTGGATGTGAAAAGATACGGTATAATTGCAATTATCACAGAAAAAATCTTGATTAAAAACATAGAACAAAAATATCTTGAGGAACTTTGAAAAATAGGGTATTGATAGTGAAAGAAAAGAATGGTAGCCATAAGGTTTCAAAAGGGTCAAAGGTGGGTAAATGTGGGTAAAGAAAGAAAAATTAGCTATCATGATTTAGGCTCAAAGGGGTTAAACAAGGGATAATGATAATGGGTAGACTTTTTATTGGCTTGTTGGTTTAAACAAAGAATGCCTAAATCTTCTCTTTCATTGGGCTTCTATGAGAAAAATTCGCTTTGAAAAGTTCTGAAAACTTGTTCTGGGACATATATGTTGTCGTCAAAAATTTTGAAAAATAATGCATAGGGAGTCAAAAAATGCTAGGCAAAGAATGCTAGAACTTGCATGAATTCACCATAACTAAGCATGAACACAAGATCAATAAAAAATCAAACTTCTTGCATTTAAAAGAAAAAATTTCAAAAACTCAAAGTAACTATCTTGGTTATCTATCAACAAAATCATCTTGATCATAGAATGGTGGGTTTGAAAACAATTTGAAAAACAAAGAAATTTTTTTGGGTTTTTTCGAAAATTTTTTATTTTGAAAATAATTTTCTTTTTCTAAAAATTAAAAAAACGATTTTGAAAAAGAATTTTGAAAACAATTTTGAAAAATAAAGTTGAAAACGATTTTGAAAACAATTGTTGAAAAAAAGGTAATGGCTTTTTACTAAGTAATCTAGAATCAAAGATATGCATACTCAATATATTAAAGTCAAAAACATGCTCTTTATTGACACAAAACAAAACAAAAACAAACAAATTGCAAAGAAATTTGTTCTCCCTCCTCAAACGTAAATCGGAGAATGTCCTCATTGACCAAGAAAGAAAAGAAACAATGGATAAAAAAGATAGGCACATAGGAGAGGCACTCTCCTCAAACTTAGATTGAAACATGAATAGCACATAACAAAAGATAATTCAAGTAAGAGAGAAAGTAAGATTCAACCATAAGAGAGATAGAAAAATCGAAATTGCATTGCCACTAGCTGTTCATGACACCAAAATTAAACACAATTGACATGAAATTTAAGTTGCCACAAGGATGACTAGCATTTACTGCATCCTATAAAAGTAAAGACATAAAGCAATAAAAACACAACACATAGAATGATGATGCATGAAACAACTCGACAAGTTTGTTCTCAATGTTCTCTAGCTTCTTCCTAAGTTGCGCCATAGTCTTCTCTTGTTCATCCAATTTACCGCACATGACTTTCCCTAACTTATCAACAATGTCAACCAACTTATCCATTTGAGAGAGTAATTCGCCAGTGGTCTTGTTGAGATTGGCAATTCCATCGACTTGAGCTTCCGATCCCATCAGAAAGTCGAAGATGTTGGAGGAATCGGATTCCGCAGATGATGTAGAAGATGGTGTCTTACGGTGGATCGGTTGTGTGCTAACACAAAAGCATTCCTCATCAACCTCTTCTTCATCACTAAACGGATATGGATCAATGGGTTCATGGAGTTCTAGGGCCATTGCTGCGGCAACATGCATATGCACGGTCTCAATTGTGGGGTTAGAAGGGGTCAAAGTGTAGCAATCTAGATTAATTCCTAAGAATTTCGCAATATGAGTGATCAGCCATCCACAAGCTATCTCGCCTTCTCCTTTGCAAATATGAGCAAAATTTTGCAGCAACCAAAGTCCTCCATTGAGTTTGTACCCGTGTACCATGCAAAAGAGTACAAAAAGCTCATCACATTGCACCTTGTGTGCTTCTTTGGTTCTTCCAAAGAAAGGGTGTGCCAAAACTCTATGTAAATACCTCAATGCATTGTCCTTAATTCACAAGTCACTAGCCAAGCCAGAGCCAGTAATATATGATTCATTGCAAATCGTGTCCATCATGACTCTCCCATTAAAGCTACAGCAAGGAACTCGCCATCCTTCGGCATCAAAAGCAAAAATCTTGTTGAAAGCAATTAAGCTCATCTCATAATCTTTCCTTGCAAGCCAAAACTTGACATAGCCAGGATCATGAATGTCCTTGAGATCCACGTCATACCCAAAAGTAGCAAGAAACTCATAAATAGGCTCCTCGTATGACGGCTCCCTAATCTTGCAAAAATTGACTAGTCCTATGTTGGCAAGGTACTTGCCAATCGGCTCCTCAAGATTGCAAGATTCAACCACCTCAAAATCAATGTACCTCGTACTAATTAGAGGCCTCCTAATCAGCAAGTCAAACCTAGCGCGATTCTCCTCAGAAATCCATCCCGGATTATGCTCGGTAAACTTAGACATAGGCATAAAGCGCGGGGTATGGTCGGTGATGGTGAAGTTGGGTCGGCAAGGGTTGGTGTTGGCCATCCTAGGGTTGCTCTTGGGAAAAGTCATCTTAAACTAAGGCTAAAGAGGGTAGGAGTCGAAAAAGAAAAACATAATGGGTGCTAGGGAAGTAAAATTGGCACTAGGTGTATGGATGTCTAGAGATTGAATGATTTGATGTGGAAAAATATGAGGGGTATGGGTGTGTATTTATAGGCCCTAGAGGCGGTGGAAAAGGGTGTGTTGGTGCTGACTTTGGGTCTCCTATGGGTACTAGGAATCCTCCTCAAACTAGCATTCAAAGTGGGTGTGTACTAGGAATCCTATTTCACCAAGGATTAGAAAATCCCTAATTAAAATAAAACAAAAACTAAATCCTAACCCTAAAACTAAAGGAATGCTAACCTATATATATTTTTGGTGGGTGTAGGACTAACAAAAAAAATATCAAAGGGGTGCTGGTAAAAAAATCCAAGTTGGTGTGCCTTCTTGTGCTCTCGGGTCGGTGCGCCTTTGGTGCAGATTTTTTGGGTGCTAGGGAAGTAAAATTGGCGCTAGGTGTAAGGATGTCTAGAGATTGAATGATTTGATGTGAAAAAATATGAGGGGTATGGGTGTGTATTTATAGGCTCTAGAGGTAGTGAAAAAGGGTGTGTTGGTGCTGACTTTGGGTCTCCTATAGGTACTAGGAATCCTCCTCAAACTAGCATTCAAAGTGGGTGTGTACTAGGAATCCTATTTCACCAAGGATTAGAAAATCCCTAATTAAAATAAAACAAAAACTAAATCCTAATCCTAAAACTAAAGAAATGCTATCCTATATATATTTTTGGTGGGTGTAGGACTAAATAAAAAAAATTGCAAAGGGGTGCTGGTCAAAAAATCCAAGTTGGTGTGCCTTCTTGTGCTCTCGGGTCGATGCGCCTTTGGTGAAAATTTTTTGGGTGCTATGGAAGTAAAATTGGCACTAGCTGTAAGGATGTCTAGAGATTGAATGATTTGATGTGAAAAAATATGAGGGGTATGGATGTGTATTTATAGGCTCTAGAGGCGGTGGAAAAGGGTGTGTTGGTGCTGACTTTGGGTCTCCTATGGGTACTAGGAATCCTCCTCAAACTAGCATTCGAAGTGGGTGTGTACTAGGAATCCTATTTCACCAAGGATTAGAAAATCCCTAATTACAATAAAACAAAAACTAAATCCTAATCCTAAAACTAAAGGAATGCTAACCTATATATATTTTTGGTGGGTGTAGGACTAACAAAAAAAAATCGCAAAGGGGTGCTGGTAAAAAAATCCAAGTTGGTGTGCCTTCTTGTGCTCTCGGGTCGGTGCGCCTTTGGGGCAGATTTTTTGGGTGCTAGGGAAGTAAAATTGGCACTAGGTGTAAGGATGTCTAGAGATTGAATGATTTGATGTGGAAAAATATGAGGGGTATGGGTGTGTATTTATAGGCTCTAGAGGCGGTGAAAAAGGGTGTGTTGGTGCTGACTTTGGGTCTCCTATGGGTACTAGGAATCCTCCTCAAACTAGCATTCAAAGTGGGTGTGTACTAGGAATCCTATTTCACCAAGGATTAGAAAATCCCTAATTAAAATAAAACAAAAACTAAATCCTAATCCTAAAACTAAAGAAATGCTAAGCTATATATATTTTTGGTGGGTGTAGGACTAACTAAAAAAAATCGCAAAGGGGTGCTGGTCAAAAAATCCAACTTGGTGTGCGTTCTTGTGCTCTCGGGCCGGTGCGCCTTTGGTGCAAATTTTTTCGGTGCTAGGGAAGTAAAATTGGCACTAGGTGTAAGGATGTCTAGAGATTGAATGATTTGATGTGGAAAAATATGATGGGTATAGGTGTCTATTTATAGGCTCTAGAGGCGGTGGAAAAGGGTGTGTTGGTGCTGACTTTGGGTCTCCTATAGGTACTAGGAATCCTCCTGAAACTAGTATTCAAATTGGGTGTGTACTAGGAATCTTATTTCACCAAGGATTAGAAAAAACCTAAATAAAATAAAACAAAAACTAAATCCTAATCCTAAAACTAAAGGAATGCTAACCTATATATATTTTTGGTGGGTGTAGGACTAACTAAAAAAAATCGCAAAGGGGTGCTGGTCAAAAAATCCAAGTTGGTGTGCCTTCTTGTGCTCTCGGGTCGGTGCGTCTTTGGTGCAGATGGGCGCGCCTTTGTCGTGCCATGATGTGCCTGGGTGTGCCTCGGTGCACTGGTGGGCGCGCCTGCGGGTGTGCTGATTGGTGCGCCTGGGTGCTCTCGGGTGCGCCTTCGTGCGCCTGTAGGTGCGTCCGGCTGGGCTGGTTGGTGAGCGCTGACCTGCGCGTTGGCGCGCCTTGGTGCGTGCTGGTGCGCGGGTTGGTGTGCCTTTCCTAGCCCGTGGGCGCGCTAATTGTCCTCCTTGTACGCCACGGTGCACTAATCGGTATATCCTAACCAAATTTTTTATTTTTCGATTTTTTTCTGTGTTTTTCTAAAATGTTTCTGATTTTTTTTTTGTGATTTTCAATTTTTTTGATTTTTATCTTTTTAATGAATTATGAAAAGGTGAAAAATCCTAGGGTGCTAGAAAAATAAAGAAAGTCCTAAAAACTAATCCTAAAAATTGTCTAACTAATCCTAAATATTGTCTCCTCTAATTTAGCTTAGTTTGTCATGAGCTTGGCATTGGAACCTAAGGGTAAGTGCTAAATGTATATGAATGCATCAAAACAAATAAAATGTAACAAAGAACTCAAGCAAATCATCACAAAATTTACGCAGAAAAGTAAAGGTTTGAGTTTAAGAAAAGCTTCTCTGGTTAATTTGATGAAGAATTCGTCTTGACCCTTCCTCAATGTGGTTGATCTCTCCTCGGAAAAATTTTTTCCTTCTTGCATTCTACATAGACTCAAAATCAAAAACAAAATTATTAAAAAAAAAAGACTGAAAACTCTAAACTACCTAAAATTGTGGGTTGCCGCCCACACAGCGCTTCTTTGCTGTCGTCTTAGCTGGACTGAATGGATGGGTGGTTATGGTGGATCATGAAGCTTTTCGGTGAATTGCCTCCCATGAAAATCGCCTTGGTTGTAGACTTTCAACTGTTGACCATTCACTTTGAAAATTCCACTTCTCTCACTCCATATATCAATTGCTCCATGCTGATAGACCTTCTTTACAATAAAAGGTCCTGACCATCTCGATCTCAGCTTTCCAGGAAATAGTTTCAATCTTGAATTGTACAGCAAAACTTGGTCACCTTCCTTGATTTCGCGTCTAATGATGTGCTTTTCGTGCCATCTCTTTGTTCTTTCTTTGTAGATCTTTCTGATAGGCTTCTAATCGCAATTCTTCAAGCTCATCAAGTTGAAGTAGACGCCTTTCCCCAGCTTTCTTCAAATCGAAATTAAGAGCCTTTATTGCCCAATAAGCTTTGTGCTGGATCTCTACAGGCAGATGGCATGACTTTCCACAGACCAACTTGTAGGGAGTGGTCCCTATTGGCGTCTTGTATGCAGTTTGGTATGCCCATAGTGCATCGTCTAACTTTTATGACCAATCCTTTCGGTTAGGATTCACTGTTTTCTCAAGTATTTGATCAATAAACGGTAGTGGAAAGTGATCCTTGCGCGTCGCACTGTTCAGCTTCCTATAATCAATACACATTCTCGATCCAGTAACAGTCCTTGTAGGAATCAACTCGTCATCCTTGTTCTTGACCACTGTCATTCCTCCTTTCTTCGGTACCACGTGAACTGGGGCTACCGATTCACTCTCAGAAATCGGATAAATAATCCCTGCATCTAGAAGCTTAAGAATCTCCTTCTTCACAACTTCCTTCATATTCTCATTAAGCCTCCTTTGACTTTTAATGCTCGGTTTGCTACCTTCCTCAAGCAAAGTCCGATGCATGCAGAATGTAGGACTAATTCCCTTCAAGTCCTCATCAGAATGTCCAATAACTTTTCTATGCTTCCTAAGCACATCAAGTAGCATCTCCTCATCTACTTTACTCAACTCGGCATTGATAATAACAGGATACGTAGAGTCGAGACCTAAGAATGCATACTATAGCATAGATGGTAATGGTTTCAGCTCTACCTTTGACGCGCTCCAATCATCATCTTTCTTTTCTTTTCCAATCAACTCAAAGTTCTTGTCTTCGGTCGCTTCCAATGGTGGCGTGGATTGCAAAATTTTTGCACTTTGGGAAATCTCCAAGTTGTCATCTTCAGTAGTCCCACTCACCACCGAGAAACTCAAAAGTGGATCGTTAGTACTTGCTACTTTGCTCAGTTCGTTCACGGCATCATCAATAAAATCAACTCGGAAACAACTGTCTTCTTTAAGTGGTCCTTCGGTAGCACGGAAGACATTGAACTCGATTTTCTCATTCCCAATCCTTAAAGTAAGCTTTCCATCATGAATATCAATTTGAGCTCCAAAAGTAGCTAGGAACGGCCTCCCAAGAATAATCGGCATTTGAAAATCAATCTCCATGTCGAGCACCACAAAATCGACTGGTACAAAGAACTTCCCAACCTTTATTGGAATATCCTCCAATATCCCCACTGGAAATTTAACAGATCGATCCGCAAGTTGAAGAGAGATGGTAGTTGGCTTCATATCTCGAATATCTAGTTTCTCAGCAATTCGCTTTGGAATAAGACTAACACTGGCTCCCAAATCGTATAGAGCTTGCTCAATGCACATAGAACCAATATTGCAAGGAATTGGGAAGCTTCCAGGGTCCTTCAGTTTCGGCGGCAGCTTGTTCTGCAAAATTGCACTGCACTCCTCTGTCAAAGCCACTGTCTCGTAATCTTCTAGCTTCCTTTCCCTGGAAAGAATTTCCTTGAGAAATTTAGCATAAGAAGGCATTTGAGAAATTACTTCAATAAATGGAACATTAATATGCAATTTCTTTAAATGTTCATGAAATCTCCCGAATTGTTCGTCTTTTTTGCCCTGCTGAAGTCGCTGAGGGAATGGAACCGGTGGTTCATAAGCTTTGACTTCAGGCCCTTTCTCCTTTTGTTGCTCTCTTTTCTGCTTAGCTAGCTTCCACTTGGGAATCCACTTCTCTTGCTCTTGCTTCTTTTCCTCTTCTCCCCTTTCAGGTAACTACTTCTCCGCATTCAGTTGCTCATTTTCTTGTTCTTGCTTAATGATGGTGTCGGCTACATTTTCTTTAGGTGGATAGGGATCATCTAATTGCTTTGCCGCTTCTAAGTGCTACAGCCTTGACTTGCTCTCTTGGATTGACTGTGGGTTGTCCCGGTAGGTTTCCTGGTGTCCTTATAACCGCCTTTGCATGCGGCGCAAGTTGCGTCTCAAGCGTCTTCGAGTGAGTCTCCACATTCGCCATCCGATTGTTGAATCCTTCCATCATCTCTGTTTGCATACGTTGAGTCTCTATTATGGCTTTCATCATAGATGTAAGATCCATGTCTTGATTCTTCGAAATTTGCATGCTTGAACTCTTCTGCCCATAATCGTTCCTTTGAAATCCACCTTGCTGGTTCGGGTTGGTCTCCCTCCATGAGAAATTAGGATGATTCCTCCATTCTGGATTGTATGTGTTGGTGTAGGGTCCTCGTTGTTGTTGGCGTTGATGAATGTAGTTCATCTACTCAATGGTCAACTCATCTCCGGTTGGACAATACATTGAATTGTGTCCAGCACCCACACATTTATCACATATTGAACTCGGCATAACAGCAACAACACATGATTTTACCTGCTGACTCAAACAATCTACCTTCAAATTAAGCATTGTCACTGTCTCCACTTCAAGAATTCCAGCTACTCGCTTGTTGTTTGTGTAACGCCCCGATTTTTTATAATTTAATTATGGAATTTTAGGAATTTTTGATTCCAATTTTACCCTCGAGAGTTTCTCGAAGTTTTGGATCCTAGGGTAATAAATTACCTTGGATTATTAAGTGTTATGTCGGATTTCTTCATAATCGAGCCTTCGTTGGAGTTAAATCGGGTTTTGGAGTTGGAAGTTAGGGTTTTAAGTAGTTTTAGTGAAACTACGTCGTTTTGAGCTTAAGCACAAAAAAAAAACAAAGGAAGGTTGACTTAGGGCGGATTGACCGGGCCCAAGCTCAAAACGGCGTCGTTTTGAGCTCGGGCCGGACAACTCTAACCCTCTCTTCTTTTCTTCCTCTCTTCTATCTTTTCTTTTTCTTTCCTCTCCCGCACGCCGCTACCCCCTTCTCTCTTTCTCTCTCTCTCAACAAACACACACCACCGCCTCAACTTCTTCCTTCTCTCTCCTAGAGCCACCACCGACGCGTACGTTTGCTTTCCTTCTTCAACCGACAAGAAGCCGCAGCCTCTGTCTGCTTTTCCCTCACGTCGCCGCCGCCTTCTAGCACCGGCACGAGAGGAGAGCTGTTCGAGGAGGGCCTGCGATAGGAGCGCCGGGATCTAGGCTCGAATCGCCGTCTGTGAGCCGTCTTCGCTGGTAAGCCGTGATTTCATCCTTTCCCCATTCTTCTCTTTTCTTTCTAGATTCTGGAGCTGATTGGTGTTTGTGCTTGTGTTGTCAGCCGTGGTGTTGTCGGCGCTTGTGTCGTGGTCGGCTGTGGGCGGTTGTGTTCGATGTGGTGGCGGGCATGGTGTCATGTCGGTGGCTGGATACTGTGTTGTTTCCGGCAGTGCAGTGCTCGGGTTTGTTGTTTTACCAAATCTGGTTCTAGGTGGTACGAGTGCTCGCATCTGTTGGAGTTTCAGATTTCGTGAATCTGATTTGGAAAGGATCTCTCACCTTGTGATTGTTTCAGTTCGTTCGGTGATGCTCGATTGTTGTTATTGTTGTTGTAGTCGGGTGGATTGATGAGTTGAATGTTAATGCCATGTCAGTTTGAGGTTGTTGCTGGAATTCTGGCGAGGTGGTGGCCGAAATCCGGTGGTCAGGTCACTATTCTGGCAAGCATGGTTTACTCTCCGATGGACAAAACCTTCCTCGGTGTCTTACGGTATTGGAGATGTACTTTTGATTGTTTTTCGCACATGGCACGTACACAACTAAACTATTAAATTGTTGTATCGGGATTAAAGGAACCGAGAGTGGGGGTGAGTAGTGAGTGGCCGGTTTGTTTCCGACGCGAGAAGAACCTTAGGCCGAATAACTCGGGCTCGGATAAAACCGTGTAAGTTAGTCTAAATCGGGCCCAGGCCCAGTAATGAGCTGTTATGACTTAATATGATTAATTGGAGTTAAATAAGAGATGGGCTCAAAGCCCAATGACATATCTGGATTTTTATTGTAGTTCTGGGGATGTGGGCATTAGGCCTAGAAACCATGTGGACTTTGAGCTGGATAAGGATTTTGGTGACTCTATAAGACTTACGTATCTGTATGTGAATACTTGTTGGTATGGTTAGGTAGTACTGCTTGCTGAGTATGCTTCATACTGTTGACGGTGTTGTGTACCTGGTTGTTTTTCTGCTGAATTGCCATGCTAATAAAAATACGTGCTGTTTTGCCATGTGATTCTCCTATGAGCTGATATTGCCATGCTTATGATATATATTGTCTTGCTATATCCTGTTTATTGTGAGCTTTAAGCTCTGTTGGAGAACCTCTGTAATGGTACACAACTTAGATAAAACTTGAGGGATCGCTTATACAATTTCATAATTGGTATCGTAACGTACCTGAATAATTAATAAGTTCCACTGTGGTGCTGTTGACCGGTAGCACCAAGAGGGAGGAGAGGGTACCCCTCGGGTCCTGTTAATTTTAGTGAATTGTATTCGCAGAGACGGCGACGAGGGAGTTAATGGGTACGCCCTCGGTTAGTATATTAGTGAGAGTACCCCTCACAGAGCTGGCGCCTTGAGGATTTGTCGGGTGTACCCCTTGGTTATTTGTTATTATCCATTTCTTTTGGTGAGAGCACCCCTCACAGAGCTGGCGAATTGGGGACTGGCGGGCGTGCCCCATGATTTTGTATTTTAATTTCTTTGAGGAGAGGACCCTCCTAGAGCTGTCGGCCACTTGTTGATAGTGGTTTTCTTAGTCGGAACTTACCCATTCCGGTGTTGATATTTACTATATATATATAACTCTATTTGGGCATAAGCCCTGGTGAGCTGGCCAGTCACTACCGCGCCCGACGCACACAGTAGAGGGCCCTTAATAATGATAAGAATGTGATAACCAAATAATTCACTTAACACTTGTATGTGTGGTAATTGTCACATGTTGATTGTGTGTGTATACTTGTGCTCGTGGACTTACTCACCCTAAGAGCCTATCTTCGTGTGCCTGTATGTTTGTCTTATATTGTACAATGAGTAGGCAACTCATATAAATCGCCACCGTGGTTTTACAGTTCATTACTAGCTTCTTGACGGTTGCTCTTACCTCGGGTATCAGACTCTTTCATTTCAGCAGGTAGCTGTGTTTCCTTCCTGGTGGGTCCACAGTTTGGCACTGCATATGATTACACTTGTCATTGACTATTTCTTTATCTTCCGCTGCATAATTATTTTCGGGATGTGGATTTGATTTACTTTGGATTTGGTTCATTGTTATTCCGGTTGATTTGCCGGTGATTGATTTGGCTGGTTGAGCCTGTTTATACTTTGGCCATTATTACATCCCGATGTTTATTTCCTGATGAATATTATTATTTGGGATTTTTTTTGAGATATTATTACACATAGAGTTTTGGCATCCCTGGACTAAAGGGCGTTTTGGTCATTTCGTATTTATTTATTTTTTGGTATATTGTTCCTGGGATGCGTTCGTTTCAGCTTGGTAGCGGAGCAGGCTTTAGGTCTTTTGGGTTTTTTCAAACAAATGTCTGTTGTGATTGTTGTGCATAAGCTTGTTCCAGTTTTTTGTCGTTTTTATAAACTGGTTTTGACAAGTTGCATTCATATAGGCGTCGACATGGAACACCAGGATCAGCACGAACCTGAGGGGCACGCCCCTTGTCATGTTTCCGACAACGTGTCGGTGATGTAGATTCCCGTTGGGCAAGGGAACGATAACGGGGTGCAGGATGAAGCAGCAGCAGGACAGGTTCCTATTGGACAGGGAAATGCCAATGCAGCAGGGGGTGGTGTTGCAGGAGCTGGGCAACAGAATGTAGTACCTCCTGGTATGGACCCAGCGATGCTGCAGCAGTATCAGGCTTTTCTCTAGTGGCAGCAGTTTCACCAGCATCAGTAGGGGGGCAGAGCCGGTGCCTGCTGCAGATCCTACGGTGGGTAGTTTGGAGAGTGGCTACAAGCACATCAGCAAGTCGGGGATTGGTGAGTTCTCGGGCGAGGATAAGGTGGAGAAGGTGGCAGATATTTGGTTCAGATAGGTGGAGAATGTGATGGAAAAGTTCACCTGTCAGCCAGCGTCTCGGGCAAAGTATATGGCCCACATGTTCACTGGTTATGCTCTTACATGGTGGTAGGAGCTGGTGGCAAATATGCCTAAACCAGTGGTGATGCCGTGGGAAGACTTCATGGAGAGGTTCTATAAGGAGTTCCTTTCTATCAGTTACCGGGAGGAGTTGAAGAGGCAGTACCTGGACATCGAGCAGGGTGATGATGAGTCAGTTACTGCATTTCGGATTCGGTACAGCACTCTTCTCTCCTATGCCAGGGAGTTTGTGCCAGATGAGGAGACCAAGTGCAGACGGTTTGTGAATGCTCTACGCCACACCGTCAGGGCACCTGTGGCTAGTGGGAGACACAGGACCTGGGATGCAGTTTGTGAGGTTGCAGTGGATACGGAGAGGATCCTTTTAGCAGCACAGCAGGTTTGAGCAGTTAGGCAGAAAAAGCGGGATTCATCTTTTCCTGAGCAGTTGGGCAGAAAAAGCGGGATTCATTTTTTCCAGACAGTGGTAGTCAGTCGAAGAGACAGTATACAGCTACTAGTGGTGGTTATTCAGGTGGTTCTTCTTTCCGTGGGTCAAAGAAAAACTAAGGAGGTGGTTACTGAGCTGGATCGGGCAGATCATCAGGTGGTCAGTCGCATCAGGATGTGGCCCGTGGACAGGATGTTTCAGATCGCCCTCCCCTCAAGTGCTGGGGTTGTGGGAAATTCGGGCACATCAGGCCCAATTGTCCCGAGAAGTCTAATGGTGGATCTCAGTACACGGTTCAGAGTTTTATAGCTTCGGGCTCAGGCAGGGGCAATGGTTACAGAGGTCGTGGTCGTGGTAATGGATCTGTGGGCAGAGGTGGAGCGACGCAGGCGGCTACACCTCGAGTTTATGTCATCAGCAGAGAGGGGGCTATGGATGCTCCTGAGGTCATTGCAGGTATATTTATGGTTTTTGGTCATCGTGCACATGCTTTGGTTGGTCCAGGCTCTACACATTCCTTTATTTCACGTGCATACATGACTAGACATGAATGTGATGATGATGACCTAGGTAGACCCTTGAGAGTTCGATTACCTACGGGTAGTATAGTTAGTGTGGATCGGGTATGAAGGAATGTGTCCGTTGAGTGTGATGGTGAGTTTTTTCCCACTGATTTTAGTGTTGTGGATTAGAGTGAGCTTGATGTGATTCTTGGCATGAATTGATTGTCTAGAAACCAAATAGTGGTAGATTGTCGAGCCAAGGAAGTGGCTCTGTGTTCTCTTTTAGGGCGTAGAATGGTGTTCGTTGGGGAGCGAAGAGCTCTTTCTGCTTGTTGTATATCAGCTATGCAGGCTTTCAGGATGATTCAGGAAGGATGTGAAGCGTTCCTTGCCCATGTGGTGGACTCTACGGCACCAGTGCTGGGTTTGGAGCATATCCCAATAGTGAGAGAGTTTCCAGATGTTTTTCCTGACGAGTTACCAGGTTTACCTCCGGAGCGAGAGGTTGAGTACACAGTGCACTTGGTACTGGGAGTTGCGCCTATCTCTATTCCACCCTACAGGATGGCTCCGACTGAACTTCAGGAGTTGAAGAAACAGTTGGAGGAGTTGCTAGGAAAGGGTTTCATTAGACCGAGCACTTCACCTTGGGGTGCCCAGGTCTTGTTTGTTAAGAAGAAGGATGGTAGTATGCGGATGTGTGTGGACTACAGGCAATTGAACAAGGTGACTGTGAAGAACAGGTATCCGTTCCCTAGGATTGATGACTTGTTTGATCAGCTACAGGGAGCATCTGTGTTCTCGAAGATCGACTTGTGATCACGATACCATCAGGTCAGGATTGCAGAACAGGACATACCAAAGACTGCTTTTCGCACTCGGTATGGTCACTATGAATTTGTTGTGGTTCCTTTCGGGTTGTCAAATGCTCGGGCAGTGTTCATGTGTGTGATGCATGGGGTGATCCATGAGTTTCTGAATCGATTCATGGTTGTTTTCATTGATGATATTCTTGTCTACTCGAGGAGTAAGACCGAGCATGAGGAGCATTTGAGGTTGGTGTTGCAGAGGCTGCGGGTGAAGCAGCTTTATGGCAAACTCAGCAAATGCGAGTTTTGGTTGGACGAAGTGGCTTTCCTCGGGCATATATTGTCGGGAGAAAGTGTTAAAGTGGACCCGGCCAAGGTTAAGGCAGTTATGGAGTAGGAACCGTCGAAAAATGCATCTGAGGTGCGGAGTTTCCTTGGACTTGGTGGTTACTATCACAGGTTCATTGAGGGTTTTTCCTTGATAGCGAGTCCCATGACTAAGCTATTGAGGAAAGATTGCTCTTATATGTGGGATGATCGTTGCCAGCAGAGTTTTGAGGAGCTGAAGAGTCGGTTGACTTTTGCACCAGTGTTGACAGTTCCTAGACCCGGTGTGGAGTACCTAGTGTTTAGTGATGCTTCTGGTTTGGGTTTGGGTTGTGTGTTGATGTAGGAGGGTCGGGTGATTGCCTATGCTTTAGACAGTTGTGGACTCATGAGAAGAATTATCCGACCCATGATTTGGAGTTAGCTGTTGTGGTTTTTGCTTTAAAGATCTGGAGACACCATCTTTTCGGGGAGAAGTGTCGGATTTTCACGGATCATAAGAGTTTGAAGTACATGATGGCCCGGAAGGAGCTCAATATGAGGCAGAGGTGTTGTATCGAGCTCTTGAAGGATTATGATTGTACTATTAAGTACCATCCGGGAAAGGAGAATGTGGTTGCAGATGCTTTGAGCCGAAAGAGAGTTTCATCTGCAGATGAGCAGCCGGTCTTTTTTGTTTTGCCATCTTTGTTGGAGTTGAGGTCTTTGGATGCCCAGTTGGAGGTTGATGATACCAGGGCATTGTTGGCCAATATGAGCATCCGACCGACCTTGCGGGATAAGATTATGGAGTTGCAGTTCGGTGACCCTCATCTAGCGGAGTTGCGGGATAAGGCTCTCGGTGGAGAGAGTTCTAGTTTTTACATCCAGGAGGATGGAGCTTTGATGACGGGTGATCGTCTTTGTGTTCCGGACGTGGATGACCTGAGGAGGTGAATCATGGATGAGGCGCACAACACACCTTATGCCATGCATCCGGGTAGCACAAAGATGTACCTGAACCTGAAGAGTCACTATTGCTGGTGTGGGATGAAGAAGGATGTTGCGGAGTTTGTGGCTTGTTGCATGACTTGTCAGCAGGTGAAATCCGAGGATCAGGCTCCTGCCGGCAAGATGAGATTTTTTGTCTATTCCGCAGTGGAAGTAGGAACACATCACTATGGATTTCGTGATTGGGTTACCGAGAACCCGGGGTCGGCATGACGCCTTCTAGGTCATTATCGACAGGTTGACCAAGTCAGCTCACTTCCTACCTATCCAGTAGACGGATACGATGGATAAACTGGCAAGAATATATGTCTCGGGTGTTGTCAGATTACGTGGAGTTCCTCTATCCATTGTGTCGTGCAGGGATCCGAGGTTTACATCCCACTTTTGGAAGAGTTTGCAGTCAGCTTTGGGTACTAAGCTGAATTTCAGTACAGCTTTTCATCCGCAGATAGTTGGATAGTCGAAGAGGACTATTTAGACTTTGGAGGACATGCTTAGAGCCTATGTGCTCAACTTCAGTGGTTCTTGGGATGAGACATTACCGTTGGTTGAGTTTGCTTATAACAACGGTTATCACTCTAGTATCGGTATGGCGCCTTATGAGGCTTTGTATGGGCGGAAGTGCTGTAGTCCAATCTATTGGGATGAGGAGGGTCTGAGATAGGTGATTGGTCCAGATCTTGTCCAGGAGACTGTGGATCAGATTAAAGTGGTCAAGTAGTGCATGAGAGCTGCTCAGGACCGAGAGAGGAGTTATGCTGATAATCATCGTCAAGAGATAGAGTACAGTGTAGGTGACAGATCCTCTGTGTCCCTCCCTGGAGAGGTGTTATCCGATTTGGGAGGAAGGGCAAGTTGAGCCCTCGTTATATCGGTCCTTATGAGATCGTGGAGCGGATTGGTCCGCTGGCTTATAGATTGGCTTTCCCGGAGGAGTTGTCTCGCATGCACGATGTATTCCATGTCTCGATGTTGAGGCGTTATCGGTCTGATCCGAGTCATGTGGTATCACCTGTGGAGTTGGAGGTTGTTGAAGATTTGACTTATGTCAAGGAGCCGGTTTAGATCTTAGCTCGGGAGGTACGGTAGTTAAGGAGTCGTACTATCCCTATGGTTCGAGTTAGATGGAGCCGTCATTCTCCAAATGAGGCTACTTGGGAGGTGGAGGCCCTTATGAGGGAGCAGTATGCACATCTATTTTGATTCTTATCTTGTAATTTCGAGGATGAAAATTTTTTAAGTGGGGTAGAACTGTAACGCCCCGATTTTTCATAATTTAATTATGAAATTTTCGAAATTTTTGATTCCAATTTTACCCTCGAGAGTTTCTCGGAGTTTTGGATCCTAGGGTAATAAATTACCTTGGATTATTAAGTGTTATATCGGATTTCTTCATAATCGAGCCTTCGTTGCAGTTAAATCGGGTTTCGGAGTTAGAAGTTAGGCTTTTAAGTAGTTTTAGTGAAACTACATCGTTTTGAGCTTAAACACAAAAAAAAACAAAGGAAGGTTGACTTAGGGCGGGTTGACCGCGCCAAGCTCAAAACTACATCGTTTTGAGCTCTGGCTGGACAACCCTAACCCTCTCTTCTTTTCTTCCTCTCTTCACTCTGTTTTTTTTCTTTCCTCTCTCGTGCGCCGCTACCCCCTTATCTCTTTTTCTCTCTTAACAAACACACACCACCGCCTCAACTTCTTCCTTCTCTCTCTTCGAGCCAGCACCAACGCGTTCCTTTGCTTTCCTTCTTCCACCGACGAGACGCCGCCGCCTTTGTCTGCACTTCCCTCATGTCGCCGCCGCCTTCCTGCAACAGCACGAAAGGAGAGCTGTTCGGGGAGGGCCTTCGATAGGAGCACCGGGATCTGAGCTTGAATCGCCGCCTGTGAGCCGTCTTCGCTGGTAAGCCGTGATTTCATCCTTTCTCCTTCTTCTCTTTTCTTTCTAGATTCTGGAGCTGATTGGTGTTTGTGCTTGTGTTGTCGGCTGTGGTGTTGTTGGTGCTCTTGTCGTGGTCGGCTGTGGGCGGTTGTGTTCGATGTGGTGGCGGGCATGGTGTCATGTCGGTGGTTGGATACTATGTTGTTTCCGGCAGTGCAGTGCTCGGGTTTGTTGTTTTACTAAATCTGGTTATAGGTGGTACTAGTGCTCGCATCTGTTCGAGTTTCAGATTCCGTGGATCTGATTTGGTAAGGATCTCTCACCTTATGTTTGTTTCAGTTCGATCGGTGATGCTCGATTGTTGTTATTGTTGCTGTAGTCGGGGATTGATGAGTTGAATGTGGATTGCGTGTCTATTTGAGGTAGTTGCAGGAATTCCGGCGACGTGGTGGCCGGAATCTGGTGGTTGGGTCACTGTTCCGGCGAGCACGGTTTACACTCCGGTGGATAGAACCTTCCTCGGCGTCTTACGGTATTGAAGATGTACTTGTGACTATTTTTCGCACATGGCATGTTCACAACTAAACTATTAAATCGTTGTTTCGGGATTAAAGGAACCGAGAGTAGGGGTGAGTAGTGTGTCGCCGGTTTGTTTCCGACGCGAGTAGGACCTTAGGCCGAGTAACTCGGGCTCGGGTAAAACCCTTGAATGGAAGTTAGTCTAAATCGGGCCCAGGCCCAGTAATGAGCTGTTATGACTTAATATGATTAATTGGACTTAAATAAGAGATGGGCTCAAAGCCCAAGGACATATCTGGATTTTTATAGTAGTTCTGGGGATGTGGGCTTTAGGCCTAGAGACCATGTGGACTTTGAGCTGGATAAGGATTTTGGATATAGTTGGGCTTTAAGCCTGTGACCTTAGGCCCGTGACTTGGAGCTATAGTTTGGTAAGTGGAAGTAAATTAGTCGGGTTGGATTTAACTCACGGTTGCATTGCACAAGCATGCGTAACTTATTTATTGTTGAATATCCATGTGAGTTATGGTGTCTATGTGTGTAGGCACGAGACATAATTCAGGAGCGGCTAGTACTAGTGGTGGACAGACAGAGCGCCATCATAACAGAGGTGACTCTATAAGACTTATATATCTGTATGCAAATACTTGTTGGTATGGTAAGGTAGTACTACTTGCTGAGTATGCTTCATACTGTTGACTGTGTTGTGTACCTGGTTGTTTATGTGCTGAATTGCCATGATAATAAAAATACGTGCTGTTTTGCCATGTGATTCTCCTATGAGCTGATATTGCCATGCTTGTGATATATGTTGTCTTGCTCTATCCTATTTATTGTGAGCTTTAGGCTCTGTTAGAGAACCTCTGTAATGGTGCACAACTTAGATAAAACTTGAGGGATCGCTTATACAATTTCATAATTGGTATCATAACGTACCTGAATAATTAATAAGTTCTACTGTGGGACTGTTGACTGATAGCACCGAGAGGGAAGAGAGGGTACCCCTCGGGTCCTGTTAATTTTAGTGAATTGTATTCACAAAGATGGCGACGAGGGAGTTAATGGGTACGCCCTCAGTTAGTATATTACACAGAGCTGGTGCCTTGGGAATTTGTCGGGTGTACCCCTTGGTTATTTGTTATTATCCCTTTCTTTTGGTGAGAGAACCCCTCACAGAGCTGGCGACTTGGGGACTGACGGGTGTACCCTAAGATTTTGTATTATGATTTCTTTAAGGAGAGCACCCCTCCTAGAGCTGTCGGCCACTTGTTGATAGTGGTTTTCTTAGTCGGAACTTACCCATTCCGGTGTTGATATTTACTATATACATATGACTCTATTTAGGCATATGCCCTGGGGAGCTGGCCAGTCGCTACCGCGCCCGACGCACACAGTAGAGGGCCCTTAATAATGAGAAGAATGTGATAACCTGATAATTCACTTAACACTTGTTGTGTGGTATTTGTCACATGTTGACTGTGTGTGTATACTTGTGCTCGTGGACTTACTCACACTACGAGGCTGTCTTTGTGTGTCTATATGTTTGTCTTATATTGTACATTGAGTAGGCGACTCATATAAATCGCCACTGTGGTTTTACAGATCATTAGTAGCTTGTTGACGGTTTCTCTTACCTCGGGTATCAGACTTTTTCATTTCAGCAGGTAGCTGCGTTTCCTTCCTGGTGGATCCATAGTTTGGCACTGCATATGATTACAATTGTCATTGACTATTTCTTTATCTTCCACTGCATAATTATTTTCGGGATGTGGATTTGATTTACTTTGGATTTGGTTCATTGTTATTCCGGTTGATTTGCCGGTGGTTGTTTTGGCTGGTTGAGCCTGTTTATACTTTGGTCATCATTACATCCCGATGTTTATTTCTTGTTGAATATTATTATCTGGGATTTTTTTTTGAGATATTATTACACATAGAGTTTTGGCATCCCTGGACTAAAGGGCGTTTTGGTCATTTTGTATTTATTTATGTTTTGGTATATTGTTACTGGGATGCGGTCGTTTCAGTTTGATCGTGAAGAGCTCTGGTAACTGTTACTCGCCATCATCTCTAACTTCTGATACGCCACATTTGGTGCTTGCGCCGTGAATGCCCCTCCTGAAGCTGCGTCCAAACTCATGCGCAAAGGCTCATTTAAACCGTTAAAGAAAGATTGAACTACAAGCCATTCGGGTAATCCATGTTGTGGGCATCCTTGAATAAAATCCTTGTAGCGTTCCCATGCTTCACAGAAACTTTCTGCATCGAATTGAGTGAATGATGTAATCTTGCTCCAGATACGTACTGCTTTATCAGGTGGATAGTATTTTGCAAGAAAAGCTTTTGAAAGCTCCTCCCACGTCTTGTACGTTCCAGCTGTTCCTGATTTCAACCACTTCTTACCCTTTCCTTGCAAAGAAAACGGGAATAAACGAAGTCCAATTGCATCATCAGTCGCCCCACTGATCTTGATCAAATCACAAATCTCCGTAAACATCTGTAGATGTTGATTCAGGTCCTCATTATCCAAGCCTCCAAATTGTTCATGTTGCACCATGTGAATGACTGCTGTCTTCAGTTCAAAATTGTTGGCATTGATCGCCGGCCTTGCAATGCTTGACTGCACGATATCCAAACTCGGTGTTGCTTAGTCACGCAATGTCGTGTTTCCTTGTTCTGCCATGATGACTGTCTCGAAATTATCTACAACAACTTCTGCTTTCTCTTCTATTTCAGTGTCTTGAAGAAACTTCACAAGCTCCACGACTTGCTTCTGCTTTCGCTTGTTTGCGCATAGGTGCTTGTGTAATGTTCTCTCGATCTCCGGATTGATCTCAGGAATTGGACTCGATGAAGCACCGCTTCTCGTCTTGGGTATCAACCAAAATCGACAACACTATATAAAAATAGAAAAAAATTGATTAAATATAATAAAAAGAAATAAAAAGAAACCAATGTGAAAAATAAAACCTAAAGTAATCTAGCTGCCATCTCAATAATACTAAAATCGTTTGTTCCCCGGCAACGGCGCCAGAAAGGCTTGATGGCGTTATTTTTACGTGTGATTTTTCTAATTTATAATTCTTGATGAATTCACAACACGACACACAAATAACTCACGAGTAAACGCAATGATTGTTAACTACAAGCGCACAACGTACTATATAGTGTAGTAGTCTAATAAAGGTCGATCCACGGAAAAAGGGAATAAGTACTATCTAAATCACAGCTTATGATTATCTAGGCAATTCAATTAAAAGATGGTGTAGGGTGATGTCGACTAGGCTAAAAGAAAGAAATAAAGTTGCAAATTTAATCTAAAGTAAAGTTCTGTCAATATCTAAGGCAATCTAGGAAATCGGGGTTCACACAATCACTATCTAGGTTTATTATTTATGGAATCGATATCTATGTTGATGTGTGAATGTGGGCAATTGTTTCTCATGTCTTAATCCTCAACTCTCCCATGTTGAATCAAATATTCAGCAAAGATTACTACCTAGCTCTCGCATAGCCTAGCATCCATAATGAACTCATTAAGCACAAAATAATCAATCAAGCCCTAAGAAACTATCAGCTCTCTCATATTTTAGCATCAATCAATCTATGTTCTTATAGATATCAACATATAAATCACACAGCTCTCGCATGTTGCAATCAATAAGAATCAATCCAAGGTAGATATAAAATTTGGCACACATAGATTGAACAATCAACACAATCAATTGAATAAACATCAATCCATATATAATAAAACCATAGAAGTAATTGGCTACATCCCTAATCCTAGCTTAGGGAATTAGTTCATCATAGTAAAATAGCAAATCATGAAAATCTCACAAGAATTCATTAAGTAAACAATTTAACAGAAAGAAAAACGAATAAAAGAGAGAGAGGGATCGATTGGCTGATTGGTGTAGGTAGGTATGGCGTCGACTTCTTGCTCCTCTTGTCTCGATTTCTGCTGCAATTGGACTGGTGATTCTATGACTTTAAACCTTCGAATCTTGCTGGAAAAATTTTGAGTTGTTGTGGGAATAACCATTGAAATTGGATGGGAAATTCGGCACCACCTAGAGGATCCAAAAGAGAAGAAAACCCTAACCCCACTAGTGTGTGTAACCTAATAACCAACCAATTCGGCAGAGCTTCGCCCTACGACTTCTGCCTCCTGATTATATCAACCTAGAGGGTCCTTTTATACTGTCTTTAGCTGCTGGAAGTCGGTGGGGCTCTCCTTCTTTGAATGAAATTGAATTATTGACTTGCACTCCAAGTTGGACTTTTGCCTATTTTCTGACCCGCAATTTCACACCAATTTACTCCTAGTAATTGGGCATTGGTCTCTTCTACAAAGTTCTAGATAATTCTCTCAGATTTCTTTTCTTTTAAAAAATCTTCAATTGGACTTCTGTAGCTCAAGATATCGCCGAAACACTGGTCTTGGGTCGGCACAGAAAAATCTGGATCCTGGGCTGGATTTAAATAATTACAACTACTTATAGACATGTCCAAAAATTATGCAATTTAATCCATATTAATCTCTAGAAGTCTAGTTTCGTCTCCAATTGGTCTCACTAAATTTAGACAACTAGAACTCTCAAAATCTTCAAAATAGTCGGTTGTGCTCACTGTAGAAAGTTTCCTAAATTGGGCCTGGTTTCCAAACTTGGCTAAAAAGCTTCCATTCTTCAATAGTAATGATAAATTCCTGATAAAAACACTTAATCAGTAAAATTGAAGTACTAATTGACAAAATGTATGAAAACACACAATAGTATAAAGATTATACACATAATCGATCAAGAATACATAGAAAAAGCCATTCAAAACCATCATAAAAACACTAACATTTAGATGTTATCAAAACTCAAATGCACCGACAAAAGAAAGGGATCCTTCAATTGTACAATCCTGGTTTCGAGCCACGGGGGCGAATGATGTCGTTCTACTCTTGCCTTGTAGAGATTAATGAGACAACAATTCATGCCGCTGCTAAGCCCTCGGATAATGATCATCGTGTGCTTTGTTCTTGTCCACCCCTCCGTCTTTCACACTCTTCTAATGTACTGGGCCCCTTCTCTATGCCTGTCAAAAGTTAGCCAATGATTTCATCCAAACTTAGGTGACTGCAAACATCTCGTAACAAACCAACTCTTGGTTAAGTGGGCAGACCATTGGTAAAACGGCTGTCAAAGCTTGGTTTATCAAGAAAATTCGACTTGGCAAGGAAGTTTTTTTTTTTGTTTTGACTGCATCATTGTTCTAGGTTGCCTACGTATTCCTAAACATAGCACTTTTTTCTGTTTTGTTTTTTTGTTTTGTCTTTTTAGGGAACACCTTCACTATCATTTAGATTATTTTTTTGGATTTTTGATCTAGTGGGTGCTCCCTTTTGTTTTTTTTTTTTCTCTTTTTCCTCTTTGTTGTTTGTTTTTTTCTTGTTTTATTTTTTCTCTCTTTTTCTTTGCGCTATGCTTAAGAAATCAGGTCCTTGTAGTTTGGGTGAAGACGGGCCAAACGTCTTACCTTTCAAAGTTCTTCCCCTATCAAGCTATTTGAAGAAAACATCTCCTTCCAAATCATCACTGAGGAATGTGTCTAAAGGTTAGTGTTTGGTTCAAGGTCTTTAGGTGTGGCTGCTCCACATTAACCAAAAGCTTGTGCTTTAAGCGCTACATTATTTCTAAAACTTAAGACTTCTTCCTCGGCAAAAATCCTAAAATCTAGTGTGGAGCCATTTTGCTAGGCTGGGTTTCAATGGCTTAGCCTTGAATTGATCTGTTTAGAAGTTCAGCAAGCCAAACTTGAAATGTTTGTAAAATCCATTCACATTAGTATAAACTATGTCATTTTCTAAATCATGAAATGCAATCGTCGAGATAGGTAAGAAAAGGCACATTTTTATTGATTTAAGTGAACACACAATACCAAAGCAAAATTATAGAAACGATGAATAAAAACCCGTACTTCTCCACCAACCCTCTCACATCACCACAACCTCTTGGGTAAGACTATCTCATTTTGTTCCACTAAACCCTAAAGCTCATGATAGAATCTAAAACAATCATTAGTGACGTGCCTAGCCACTTGGTGGAATTCACAAAACTTATTCTGGTCTCCCCTAATCGGAACACTAGGCTACAACTCTAAAGGCTGTGGCAGGTTTATCTCCATGCATTTCTTGAATATTTTTCCAAAAGACATAGGAAGAGGGGTGAATGTCCTATATTTTGGACCAACTAGCAACAGTTCCTGGATAGTCATATGATTCGCTTCAGTGGGCTTATCTCCTTGTGCTAAGCTAAAGTGGCGCCTAGGAGTAGTAGTGGTGTCCATTGCCACTTTAATTTTCCATGTAGCAATTGCATCTTCCAACTGTGTCCCTGCGCCTATAAGTGCTTTGAATACGGCATAGTAACTGCCAATCATGCGATCGTAATACATCGGCTGAAGGTTCTTGATCACCATCTGCACTTGCTCTTCTTGTGGAGGTCGATTCACCTTTTGAGATGCCTTGTGCGCCACCTCGTGATAAAGGTTGTGAATGTCTCTTGGGCTTCTTCCTTGGTTGTCTCTATATTTCTCTTGGTTACATCTACCTCGACGTTGTAGCTATATTGTCTTAAGAACTCGGTGCAGATGTCCTCCCACTTACTTATCTTCGCCTCGTCCAAGGTCAAGAACCACTTCAAAGCAGCGCCAGTCAAAGCCCTTTGGAACAATTGGGCCATTAGCAAGTTCTCCATTCCCATCGGTTATAGCATCCTCACATAGATCTTTAAATTAGTCCTTGGGCATTCGATGCCACTGAATTTCTCTATGTTGGGCATCTTGAACTTCCTAGGCAGTCGAGTACCAGGGGACAACGACAAAAGGTCTAAATCCCAATCATCCTCCTTCAGCTTAATATTCTTCACCACTTCTTCCAATTTCCTAAGTCTCTCCATGTCATCCTTAGCCTCTTTGTGTAGATCTACTCCGTTCTTCTTAGCTTCTACTTCCTCACTTCTGAAGATAAGCATCTTTTTCTTCCTTAACTTCTCTAGCAGCTCCACCGTAGTTGGATCCTTGAGCTTGATATGGAGTTCTTGAACCTTGACCATATTGCTGGCGCTAATCTCACTCATGTTGCCCTAGAATCCAAAGGGTGTGTGTAAAGGTTCTGGGTACCCACGGGTCTCTCATCTCGGCACTCACACTCTTCTTTTTTGGTTTTTGTTTTTATGAATTTTTTATTGTTTTTTGGGGTTTTATCAAATCAAAAGACACTCTATCTACATATACTTGGACTCAAAATAAGCACACGTATGCACGTACCATGTGCACTCGGGGTCTTTGAGGGCAGGAAGTGTACACCGGTGCCGGGATGAGCATGGACAAGGAGCGGCTTCAGGCAGGCTTCTAGACGAAGGGGCATACGAATGAACCGAATCCACACCAGAATAGGAGAGATCTTGAGACTGTGTAGGGATGGGGCTGCACAGTTGGAGCCATTTCGTAATTATATGGGTATGGGACTGTATAATTAAGAATAGCTCAAATGAAGTGATCTCGAGGTTGTACAGGTATGGGACTGTACAATCGAGAATAGCTTAAATGGTTTGATGGGTACTAACTATATCAACAAGGTGCACCTACCTTTTCGGTGATTATTCCATAAGAACTCCAAAGTTAAATGCGCTTGACTTGGAGCAATTCTGGGATGGGTGACCTCCTGGGAATTTTTCCCGAAAACATGCGATTGAGGACAATTATGCTTGAGATGCTCAGGGTAGATGTTGGTTGGGGGCTAAAGGACCGTCGCTAAGGGATAGTTTGGCCTACTCACATGTGACGTAGTATTCGGGGGTTCGTCATGGATGCGAAGGTGTTAGGCACCCATCCGTGTCGGGGCAAAATCGTGTGCAATTGAAGATCCGTGTATGCCTTATGCACAAACAACACAACAACAAAGGAAAAAAAAATAAAAGAAAAACATTCGTCACGGATGCGAAGGTGTTAGGCACCCATCTATGTTGGGGCAAAATCGTGTGCAATTGAAGATCCCTGTATGCCTTATGCACAAACAACACAACAACAAAGGAAAAACAAAATTAAAAGCAAAACAGAAAATAAACACATAATTGAGATTGAGATTCCACCATTAGAATCCACCTACGTACCACGGCGACCGGAATCAAAGATCACATAGTTCTTACATAGAATCAATCAAAAATCAGAGCATCAAAGCGGCGGAAATCATCACAGCAATATCAAATTATCAAATCCACAACCAACAGCAAGATTCGAAATCAAAGAAGGGATAGAGCACTTACCTTAGCTGTTGGACAGAATCTGTCCTTCAACTTCTAAAGTGATTATAATAGAGAAGATGGCCGAATCAGCTTATAAACTCAAAAAAAAAGTGGGTGATCTCTCTCTTTTCTTTCCAAGGACTCCAAGATCGTAGCAAACTGAGGTCTAGAACCCCGGATATTATTGATTTACCAAGACTGCGCGTAATAGGTCCTTCCTCTGAGGTTCTCCACCTTTGTGCCAATTTCAATCCTATTTATTGTAAAGAAACTGCCGATTCAGCTCTTGACATCAACAGAAACGTTGTAGGTCTTTTTCTTATCTTTCCAAGGACACTAAGATCGCAGTAAACCGACGTCTAGAGCTCCAAATATAGCGAATTTACTAAGACTTCCCGTCGGAGCCCCTTTCTACTTGGGTTTGCTACTCCTCCAATGCCAGAATTGTCTTTGGCCACCTTCTTAGTACTCTCCTCTTGCTCTCCTCTGACTACAACCTCCTAGCTATTCCTCTCCACGAGATTACTCCAGAATATCAACTGTTAATGCCCTAAAATTCTAGAAAAGAAGAGTCTCCTCTAGGTTTTCTAACTGTGAACACCCAAATTTATATTCCTCTAAATTTAGATTTTAGGTAGGCTCAAACCATAAGATTAATGAGATGATTTGGTCTTTGGCTAAGACACACTTAGAATTCATTTTAGTGGAATACATATTTTATGAATTAGGATTTATATGTTTGAATCTTATGATTAATGAGACGATTTAATCTTAAGATAAAAATATACTGGAGTCTAGTTCGTTGAAATATTATCCTATTTTATTTATTTGGGCTATCTTGTTTATTTTAACCCAATTATAATGAGATAATTTTTGTTTGGGTTAAGGATGGATTTGAGGGCCTAAGTTAGTAAAATATGAACTTTCCAGAGTTGAGTAGCCCATAAAAACATTACTTGGAGACTAATTTTAGCGCTGATTTTCATAAAAAATCAGAGTTAAATCATCCCTTAATAGTAAATGTTTTTTTGGTATAATTTGGTCACAAACAGGGGACTTAATGTGTAATCAATCAATTAGGAGATGATTGGGGGAGTGCTAATCAAAGAAAAGAGGTGATTCTGGGTTGATTAGAGGTAAATTACACGGTGGAATCAAATCAAGAAGGAATTAAGGGAAACCAGGAGCAAAAAAGGAAAGAACGGGGAAACGCCAGGTGTCGGGCGGCCATGGCGGGATGACCGTCGGACCTGGCGATTTTTATGCCCATGACCGCCGGCCCTGGCGGTCTTGATGCCCAGAATGCCTGATTTTCCCCGATTTTCTCTCCTAATTTGATTCTACACGGTTTTGGCCCAGATTTTTGGCTGAGACCTTGGTCATTAAGCAAGTCCATGCCCTTATTGACCCCAAAACACTATAAATAGGACCCCCCCACTCACATTTTAAAGGATCAATCTCTCTTTATACACACACCCCCATAAGCTTTGTTGCTTGGAGAAACCCTACTTCTCTAAGCCCAGAAACATTTCTATAGGCAGAAACTCGGAAGAAATTTCGTGGGAAAGTATCAAGACGGAAGCCAACAAGAGGACATCAAGAGGAGATCAAGAGGAGGAAGCAATCAAAAGCAATCTAGGAGCCAAGAAGGTGGACAATCCGAGTAGAGGGATGTGATGCAAGTAGTCTCAGAAAATAATTCATATCTTGAGTCCTAGATGGAAAGTTGAATCGGCCATTTGCATTGTCCAAAATCCAGTAGAAGACGACCCATAGATTCTGTCCAACAATCGAGATAAGTGTTCTAATCCCTTTTGATTGTGAATCTTATTGATTGGTATTTGCTGATGACTTGCTGTTGCTAAATGTTGCTTTTGCTGATGATGTGAGTGTTTTGATGCCATGATAAGAACTACGTGGGCGTTGAACCCGGTGGCCAGGGTACGTAGGTGGTTTCTACTGGTGAAAACTCAAGCCCAATTGTTTTTATTTTCCTTTTGTTTTGATTCAATTTTGTTATTTTATGTGGCTTGTTTCCACATGATACACACTTGCACAACGCATACTTATATTCCTTAATTGCATAAAGTTTTGCCCCAACATGGATGGATGCCTAACACCTTCTGATGCAAACGGAGCCAGGCTTAGAGGTTCGAGGAATGATGCACGCCAAGGCGACCATGGAGGATGCAATGGTGTCAAGCATGGAATTTGGATCTATTCTAACAAGCTTAAAGTTCATCATCATAAGCTTACTTTCAGAGTCAAATCCAAAATTCGACCTCATAAGAAATTTAAGAAGAGATGGAGATTAAAGTCAAGAACGCGGAGAACTCGCGCGGAAATTCCTGGAGCGCGTAGTCTCGGAAATAAATTCATATCTCGAGTTCTACAACTTGGATTGCTGCAATCTTAGGCTCACTGGAAAGATAAGACAGAAGTCTACAACTTTGATGTTGATCCCAGAAGCTGAATCTGCCATTTTCTTTACTTAAAATGCACTTGAATTTGACAGACAGATTCTGTCCAAAAATTCAGTTTTGTCTTTTTTAATTTGGGTCAAGTGCATGTAATTGGGTTTAATTATTGTGGGCTTTAGTTAATTAGTTTGGGTTAGTATTGTTTGGCTTTATTTGAGTTCGATTAAATGTTGGATTCAATTAAAACCTAGTTGTCTTTGGGTTAAAGTAGGCGTCAAACTTGGAGACAAAGTCAAAATCCAATTTGTCTAGGATTTGGGAATTGATGCAGAAGGATTAGGGATTTAGTATAAATAGGAAACATTACTTTATGTTTTCGGCAAATATGTTGATTATTCAGAATAAAATTTCCCTTTGAGGTTTTCTTTGATTGTGGATTCATTCATGTTTATCGAGAGTGGATTCTCTTGGTTTTATATTAGGGTTTGAGTTTACTTATCAAGTTTCTTGCTTGTGGTGTTTATTCAACTCCTTGTGATTTTAATCTCTTTGTTGCCTATTCCTTAATTGAGTCTAGGAGGTGAAGAATAGTATTACAAAAATCTTTGTTGTGTATCTACTTCTTTGTTGTCTAATCCGTGCAGAGATTAGGAGGTGAAGGAGACTTACACGGCGAGTTTGATTGAGATTGACGATCGGGACAATCATATAGTTACAGAGGTGGAACTAGTGGATTCTAGGGCTGTTGCCGTATCATTTTTTGGTAGCGGAGCTGAGGTTTCAATCAATCATATCCTTTTCAATTCCGTCAATTCATGGCCTTGTTTCTCTGTTGTTTTGTGTTGTCGATTAAAAAAAAAAAATTTTGAGTTATTGTTCACCGTTTCTGTTATTCGAGTACTGTTCACCGACTACTGTTCATCGGTATTACTGTTCACAAAAAAAAAAGAGAGTTGAAAATCGACTTGGATATTGTTGGAATTGTGGCCTTGAATTGCAAGATTATCAAGTGTTTCTTGCAGGAAATTGAATTGGTTAATTGTTATTTGTGAATTGGTTGATTGAAATCAAGGAGAAGTTGGATTATTTGCTGAGGTGTAATCGAATTTTGCAGGGGAAAGAGTGCTGTGACTAGTCGATTTTGTATATCAACTGATATACAAAATTTTTTTGCCGGATTTTTTTTCTTTGTTGATTTCGATTAATATCGATATCGACGACTGTGGTAATAGGCGCGTGATTTGGTAATATGCCAATTTTTGCACTATCCGTGGATAAAATGATTTCTTTTACTTCTGATTCCTTTGAGCTGTTTACTGTGTTGGGTAATTGTTGTTTCATAATTACTCAATTGTGCAAATAATCTTTCACATACATATCCTTGTTCTTGTGTGTGATTAATCTTTCTTTCTTGGAGTCAAATTTTGCCTCTAGAGTTGTTATCCTTTCTTTCTTCTTTAGGTTATCTTTGATTTCTTGAATAAATGCTACTGGTTTGGTTGCTTGATTTTGTTTTATTTAAACCTAACATATAAAACTGAAGCAGAATCAAGAGTGGTAAAAGGCTGAGTGTAACATCCATTGCCAAGAGTGAATAAACACGAGTGTAAACACGTGAGGAATTTTTTTCTACTAACACTTTCTTGCAGGATAACATCATGGAATATTTGAGATACAATTGTGGAAGATACTATGATGAAGAAGAGTTTGATAGACACATTAAACTCAGACTTCAAAAGACCCCCGAAGCTCAAAAGGTTATCTTCTACACTAGATGTTGTGTAAAGGAAAAAGGTTGTAGCTTGAAAGTTGATGCGGGGAGATACACCAAGATGGTGAGTACATATATTGTGGAAACGCTAGGATTGGAGTGTATGAAGCATCCTAGACCTTATCGGCTAAAAGGGAAGAATGACATGAGAGAGATCACGGTAACGAAACAAGTCCTTGTTTCTTTTTCAATTGGGAGGTATTCTGACCAAGTGATGTGTGATGTTGTGCCTATGGTCGAGAACCATCTATTGCTCGGTAGACCGTGGCAATTTGATAGGAGAGTGGCTCCTGAGAGAGATACGAGTAGGTACTCAATATACATGGGGGATCAGAAGTTTTTCCTTCGGCCATTGTCTCCACAAGAAGTCAATGAAGATCAATTGCATGTTAAAAGTCAAGTGGAAGCATGGCAAAAAGAGAAAGAGGCCGACCGAAGCATGGAGGCTAGGAATTCAACTCCTAAGCATTATGATGAAGCTGTTGCTAAATTTTTGAAGTCGTTCGAAGAACTTCGGATAAGAGAGGAAGAGAGGGAGGCTGAGAGCCTTGCAAAAGGAGAGCTAGAGAGGAAGGCTGAGAGCCTTACAAAAGGAGAGGAGAGTTCAAAAGAAAATAAAAGAGAAGAAAAGGAAGAGGATGTTGAGAGTGAGAGAAGAAAAGAAGTCTCAAAAGAAATAGTGTTAAAAGGCTCAAATGAGAGAGATGAGAGGGTTGATTATGAGGAAAAGAAAAGTTTGTTTTGTAATCTTGTACAAGAAAGCTTGGTTCAAATCTAACCTTTACACTCATCTATCTAGTTTTATTGTTGTTTCTTTACAGGATTTTAGGGATGCTTACCCTATGGAGTGGAAGGAACAAATTAATGCTAGTTGCATGTTGGTTGATCCGGGAGGAGAAGCTACGCGCGTCAAGCTTGATCCTCCACGCATAAAGCTTGCTTCGCAAGGTGAGTATCATGTTCATATTACCTCTAATATTGCTGAATTTCCTCTTATTGATTTTGTAGGTATTGATTCGAGGGCAAATCGTTTTGAGGAATAGAGGGAATGATGCAAACGGAGGCAGGCTTTGAGGTTCGAGGAATGATGCACGCCAAGGCGACCATGGAGGATGCAATGGTGTAAAGCATGGAATTTGGATCTATTCTAACAAGCTCAAAGTTCATCATCATAAGCTTACTTTCAGAGTCAAGTCCAAAATTCGATCTCACAAGAAATTTAAGAAGAGATGAAGATTAAAGTCAAGAACGCGGAGAACTCGCGCGGAAATTCCTGGAGCGTGCAGTCTCGGAAAGAAATTCATTTCTCTAGTTCAACAACTCGGATTGCTACGATCATTGACTTGTTGGAAAGATAAGAAAAAAATCTACAACTTTGATGTTGATCCCAGAAGCTGAATCTGCCATTTTCTTTACTTAAAATGCACTTGAATTCGACGGACAGATTTTTGTCCGAAAATTCAGTTTTGTCTTTTTTTAATTTGGGTCAAGTCCATGTAATTGGGTTTAATTATTTTGGGCTTTAGTCAATTGGTTTGGGTTAATGTTGTTTGGGTTTATTTGAGTTCGATTAAATGTTGGATTCAATTAAAACCTAGTTGTCTTTGGGTTACAGTAGGCGTCAAACTTGGAGACAAAGTCAAAATCCAATTTGTCTAGGATTTGGGAATTGATGCCGAATGATTAGGGAATGATTAGGAGGTGAAGAATAGAATTGGAAAAACCTTTGTTGTGTATCTACTTCTTTGTTGTCCAATCCGTGCAGAGATTAGGAGGTGAAGGAGACTTACACGGCGAGTTTGATTGAGATTGACGATGGGGACAATCAGATAGTTACGGAGGTGGAACTAGTGGATTCTAGGGCTGTTGCCGTATCACCTTCCCATCCATGACGAACCCCAGGCCCATTATCTTTGGTTCGCTATACAGTTACCTTAAATCGATTCATTAGGATTCAATAACGGGTTTTTCTCGAATTTTTTCCCATAAAAAAATTCGGGTGGCGACTCTATGGATATTGGGTGTTGGTTAAGAAGAAGGTGTAAAGGGAAAGGTGAGAACCTCCAAGTGATTTTGGGTCGGGTTCTCACACTAACCTATGGTGTGTGGAAGAGATTTCTCTAAAGGTCGTCCTCATCATCCAAGGGTCGAGATGGAACCGCATAATTTAATAGTTATGAGCTAGAATAAAAAAAGAAGAAAAACAAGAAAAATAGCCAAAATAGGTCCGTATGTCCGCCAGGACCTGGCGGTCTTCCTTACATGTCCCCCAGGACGTGGTGGTCTTCCTTACATGTCCGCCAGGACCTGGAGGCCCTCGTAACATGTCCGCCAGGACCTGTTTACTATTCTTGACCTTTTCCTTCTAGAGAACTTTTTCTCCTCAATCCGATTCCTACTAGGTTTTCACACCCTCTAAGTTATTCCCTAGCCCAGAAACACGCTAAAATATTCTAGAATACTCCCACCTTTCTTCCCCACACAGTATACATATTAAAATAATAATTTCCACAATTATTTTCTAAAAAAACACAAAAACACAAAACAAAAGCGTTTTTACTTCTTAATTTCCACGAAAATTAGAACTAAAATAAGCTGCAAAGTCATGTGTTTAAACGGGCTGCTACTACTGGAGAATCCATATCTTGTTTGCCCTGACTCAATATTTATTTCTAACCCAAAATTAAATCATCTCAGAAATAATGGCTAAAAATAAATGGAAAGGCCAAACAAGTAAAAATACCATTATTCTACCACATCAAATCATAAACATGTTTATGCCAATAATCAAATCATCTCATCAATCAAAGACACAAACACATTCATAACTCAAAAATAATAGAATAAATTGCGGGTCAAATTTGGGTGTTCACAGGAATCCTCGTCCCCATGGTCCCTTTGTTCCACCAGCTGCCCCTCGGCCGAGCCCACATCGCACTGACCATGCACCGGGTTATTCTGAGGATACCATTCAGGAGCACACTCGATCTGTCCGCCAGACTCGAGGCAAGAAGAGACGGGCTTTACTTGTGTGTGATGCATGCATGCCCTAAGTTCTAGGCGTATGTACTTTGGTGGACTCACTCTTTGTTTTGTATGCATATGCGTACATTTGTTTCCCTATTCGTGAGATGCAACCATGTATGCAATTTTCGAAATTCACCGAGTCGTATGTCGTGAATGTGAAGTTGGCTTAGGCATTGGTTCAATGGTTTTCCACAAAGTCATGCGATTCCCCATTCTCAATTGCTAGGGTGAATTGTGAGAGATTTTTTTTTGCATAAAAATATTGACAATAGTGAGCATGATCCCCAGTTTCTCCAAATACCATCTAGCCTTAACTTTCACCTAAGCCGCCCTTTTGGGTTTTCAACCTAGCAGGCATGTCCTAACTTTTGCCTAAGCCCCCCTTTCGGGTTTTCAACCTAGCGGACAAATTTCCCCTCACTTCTTTTTTTTTCTTTTCTTTCCTTTTTCTCCCTTGAGGATGTGCAACCATTGACCATCTAACCCGACGACGGAGTGCATATAACTTCCTTGTTCATGATGGTACCTTCAGAGGATGACCTAATTTTGATCCCCATTTCCCATTTGCTAACGGAGGCATACCTTGGAAAGTTCTGAGGACAACATTTCAAGTGACTAAAGACTCTGCATGACAAGCACAACCCAAATTCGAACCTCACCATGCCCCTTTATAAACTTAGCTTAGGAACCAAGATTATTTAGATCGAGCTCATTATTGAGTTGCCTACATACCAGTAGAAACGACGTTCAATTTTCATGGATCAAGATCGAAAATCCTAAAAAGTGTTTTCCCAGAAGTTTTAAATGGCACATCGGTTGTGAAGTCATGAAATTCTTCTCCTCCCCTTTTTTGTTTTTTTTATTCTTTTTTCTTTTCTTTTTTCTCTTTTTTTTTTTGTTTTGGAGGGTGACTTCACATGCCAGACTTTGGAATACAATTAGAACAAATAGGAATCTAAGATAAATTCGATTTACTGCATCAGGTCTCCGTAGTTCATTTTATGGTTCCCGAGCTAAATTAGCAATTTTTGGTAAGATTCAAAACAACATACTCATAGATATAAGGATGGTTTTTTTTTCATTCATTTCATAGAAATTAAATAACAAAACATAAGACTGACAACATTGACTCTCCAGGGTGAGGTTATCAAAGATAAACCACGATTCCCCTTTTTATTCTAAAATGCAAATAACAAACTCGACATTCAAAGAAACCCCATTCACCCCAATTGACATCTCTAAATGTCCTTTTCCATCGTCCACTCTATCTTGTCTGGATATACAAGCTTCCTTCGTGGGACTATAGTAACGGTTTCTCTTGGATCGTCTTTTTGGACTTCAACCATCATGGCCTCATCTTCAGTTTCCGGATCGTCCTCGTCTTCCTCATTAACCATCATGCCATCTTGAGGTTTCAAATGTTAATCAGATCTCGAAGCATCACTCCAATCATCCCACTTGCTCTCCCCCATTTCCCTAATGCAATGAAATGATCGCATCCCAGGCACAGAAATATAAAACATAAATAAACAGAAATGATCAAAACGCCCTTCAGTCCAGGGATGCCAAAACTCTGTGTAAAACATCATCTCCAAATTCCAATTAAAAATATCCAACACAAATAAATATCGGGATGTAAAATATCCAAAGTATAAACAGGCTCAACCAGCCAAAATAACCACCGGCAAATCAACCGGAATAACAAGGACCAAACCCAAAGTAAACCAAAACAACATCCCAAAAATAATTATACAGTGGAAATAAAGAATAACTCAATGACAAGTGTAAACATATGCAGAGTCAGACTATGGATCCGCCCAGAAAGGAAACACAGCTACCTGCTGAGAAGGAAAGTCCGGAACTCGAAGTAGAAGGAAACTATCAGCAGGCAACTATGGATCTGTAAAACCACAGTGGCGATTTATATGAGTCGCATACTCAATGTACAATATAAGACATATATACAGGTAAACGAAGACAGACTCGTAGGGTGAGTAAGTCCACGAGCACAAGTATACGCATACATGATCAACACATATCAAAAACCACACACACAAGAGTTATGTGAATTATCTGATTATGCTCTTTCTTATTATTATTATTAAGGGCCCTCTACTGTGTGTGTCGGGCGCGATAGCAACTGATTAGTCTAGGGCTCAACCCAAAATACTATCTCATTGGAAGGGGAAGATCTGAAACAAAACTAACCACTGAAATACCTCAGGTGGCCGATAGCTCTCTGAAGGGTGCACTGAGTACATACCAATATCAGGTATACAAATAACCAAGGGGTACACCCACCTTCCCCATGGCAGCGCCTCTCTGAGGGATGCTCTCAGTACTAAACTAACCAAGAGGCGCATCCATCTAATCCCCAAGGCACCGTCTCTAAAACTCTCTATTTTTATCCATTACAAATCCCGACGGGTACCCACTCTCCCACTTGGTGCTACCGATCAACAGCCCCACAGTAGAATGTTTGTTATCCGAGTACATTATGGTACCAATTATGAAGTTTGTTTAAGTGTTCCTCAGCGTTACATACAGGTTGTGTACCATTATAGAGTTTTCTTTAAACAGAGCTTAAGGCTCACAATATACATGATATAGCAAAACAACACATATCACAAGCATGGCAATAACAGCTCATTGTGATTGACAAGGCAACACAGCTCATAGATGTTTCACATAACATTTCAGCACATAAGCAATAGGTACACAACACAGTAATAGCATGCAGCATACTCAGCAAGAAGTACTATCAAACCATACCAACAAGTATTTGCATACAAGTATATAAGTCTTATAGAGTCACCTCAGTTATGATGGCGCTCTTCTTGTCCACCACTAGTCCCTATCGCTTCTGAGTTATGTCTCGTGCCTATACACATAGACACCATATCTCACAAAAATGTTCAACAACAAATAAATCATGCATGAACGTGTGGTGCAATTGTTAATTAAATCTGGCCCGACTAATCTACCTCTACTCACAAATCTATATCTCCATGTCACAGGCCTATGGTCCACAGGCTTAAACCCGAACTAAGTCCAAAACCTTAATCCCGAGCTTAAAGCCTATACCACCAATCTGTTACCTAATTCAAAATGATCTCGGGCCTAAAGCCCATGCTATTAAGCCCACTACATACTTTAGATATCCTTGGGCTTTGAGTCCACTTATTATAAGTCTAATTGTTATAATGGGTCATAACATTTTATTACTGGGCCAAGGCCCGATTTTGTCTTACTCCTGTTTAAAGGTTTTACCCGAGTCCTAGTTAGCGTCCTTGAGGTTCTACCCGCGTCGGACAAACCGACCATGTGCCACTCACTCCCCCTCTCTCGATTTCTACTATGTATATTAAGAATATATAACCCAATCCGGAAATAATAGATGTACATGTCCTGTAAGGAATTAAATCACACAACATCGGCAATACCGTAGGATGCCGAAGAAGATTTCCGTCCCACTAGAATAACACCCACTTGCCGGAGCAATTGCTCGAGACGCCGAAAGCCGGTCACAGCCTCGCCAGAAATTCCTTCAGAACCCAAAAACTACCACGAACGATTCTGCTAGACCACACAGAGCTTAGAGGGGAAGAGATTAGAGGTTGAAAACTCACCGGAAAACACCCCAAGTCAACCACAGGAGCTCACTGTTGGAACAGCACAGTACCACCCGAGCATGAGTCTCTGCCCCCAACTCAACAACCCACTGCCCGGACAGAACAACAAACTATCATTCGCAAGCTATACCCAAATTCAAAGAATCTAAGGAACCAAAAGAAGGAAGAAGATTGGGGTTGGATCTTACCGAAAAAACGAGTATCCAACTGGTCAACACTACCCAAGAAACAAAACACCACCCGCACGACTAGAAACCACCACAACCGAGCCACAAGCAACAGTAAGAACCAACACACAGCCGATCTGCCACTGACCACTGCATCGACAACCCCACACAAACCCCAATTAGATACCCTTCAACACATACCACTAATTGAGAAGATTGAGGAACGAAACCAGAATTAAAGGAAAAGAAGAGGAGGAAGACGGTGGCCTACCTGCGTGAACGACGACAGCAACTAGAGCCTCATCCTCGAGGTCTCTGCTCCGCCCAGGCATACCGAACCTCCAAAACACCCCTCTCCTCAAAACAAAAGACAGCGGCGGCGGCTTTGAGGGTGTGCAACGGCGGCACGATGTGGAGAAGAAGATGAAGATAGTGGCGGCAGCGGTTTCCAAGAGAGAAGAGAGGGATGCGAGTTGAGGGATAACGAGAGACAGAGGCGAGTGGCGAAAAAAGAAAAGAAAAAGAGAGAAGAAAGAAAAAGGGGAGAAAAGAAAAGAAAAGAAAAGGGATTAGGGTTTGGCAGGCTAAGCCAAACGACACGTCGTTTGGCTTAGGCGCTGTCAACTCGCCCTCTCCAAGTCAAGGTTCGTTATTTTCTTTCTTTTTTTTTTAATGTTTACTCCTCAAAACGACGTAGTTTTATTAAAACTACTCTACACGTTGTAATACAACTCCAAAGCCCGTTTTAACTCCAACGAAGACTCAATTATGAAGAAACCCAACATAAAACTTAATATTCCATGGCAATTTATTACCATAAGGTCCAAAATTCTGAAAAACTTTCGAGGGTATAATTGGAATTAAAAATTTCAGAAATTTCATAATTTAATTTCTAAAAAATCCGGACATCACAACAGGGAGACATAAAACTAACTAATCATACTGTAGATGGATGTTCCTCCCAGTCCACCCTTTGAACGGCTTTGGTGTGGAGAGCACGATTCCTGCAGAGTAAGGAAAGGACGGGAGGGACACCATAAACCACCAAAATGCTCTAGTGAGCACCAGAACGAAGAGCAAATCCTGGTAGAGCGACTTGGACTCAAACAGCAAAGCATTACGTGCTAGCCACATTGACCAAAGCATGGAGAAACCCGATAGCATCCTGACCTCCTGACTACATTGGGCACCCGCCAAACTCAACCACTGTGGCACCCATGCAGCAAGAGAACACGGAACCACCCACGTCGCGCCCCAGCACGGCACAAGGTGTTGCCACAAGGATTGCACCATCGAACAATGGAGAAGCAATTGCTCCACCGTTTCCATACAGCTGCGAAAATGCGGGCAAAGTGCATCAGTGATCGTCAGGACACCTCGAAAGAAAAGAGTCGCCTTACTGGGTAGGCCCTCATGCAGTCCCCTCCATAGGAAATTCTCAACTTTTAGGGGCGCCACCGACAGCCACGGCAGTGGACATTGAGGGTTGTATGCAAGCATTGGATGCAGAAAATGGTAGGCCGACTTGACAGTGAACTCTTCCGAAGCTCCCACTGACCAAAGCCAACCATCAGGTGCCGTTGCGGTCAGCGAATGTCCAAATAGGTGAGATGCACCTGCCAGCAGATCTCTAACTCCCATGGGTATAGCCTTCCGGTCCAGCCCCCACATGGATCAGAATACAAATAATCATAACTCCACACATCGTACAGCAAAGAGAGCTGAAAAGAAGACATGCGATAAAGGCGATGAAAAGCATCTTTTAAACAGCCCAAAGATGACCACTGGTCATGCCAGAAACTAATCTTTCGGCCATCACCAATCTGCAACTTCAAACTCGAGAACAAAGTGCGGCCAGATAAACCCATAAAATCACCACTTCGCACAATACTGGTCCATATTGGTGAAGCCCTGTTAAGATCAAAACAGGGCAAAAGTGATGGTGCATGGATAGAGCACTTGGCTTGTAGAAGTCGGAGCCATAATGAGTTTTCTTGTGGTCTGAAATGCCACAGCCACTTAAACAGCAGTGGATTGATTTTTTCCAAAAGAGACTCCACATCTAGACCCTATTGAGCCTTAGGCAAAGTTATCTTGGACGAAGCTATCAGGCTGAGCTTTTTCTTATCACCCACACCACCCCATAAGAAATCACGCCGCAATCGAACAAGACGTCGTGCCACCACGGAAGGGAGCTTGAGCAAAGAGAGAAAGTATAGTGGCAGGGATGACAACACCGATCTTAAGAGTACCGTCCGACCAGCCAATGAAAGAAATCTACCTTTCCAAGCACTCAACTTAGTCCGAAACTTTGCAACCACTGCATCCCAACTCCTTGCCAACCTTATATTAGCACCCAATGGTAGCCCAAGGTAAGTAAAAGGAGGCCATCCTGCCTTGCGAATTAGACATGCCGCCAGTCGATCCACCACATCAGAACCCAAATTAATCTCAACTAAACCACTTTTATGGAAATTGATACTGAGACCCGAAAGGAGTTCAAAGCACCGCAAGATCCTTTTAAGATTAATTAAGTTCCCAAAATCAGCTGAAGAAAAAATTAACAAACTGTAATAAAGTAACTGGGATACCATTGACATGAACTGGTGCAATCAACCCTGTCTCAATGGCCCTACTAATAAGAGCAGGTAACCCCTCAACAGCCAACAAGAACAAAAAAAGGTGAAAGTGGATCCCCCTGTCTCAAACCACTTTGCATACCAAACTGGGGTGACGGTGAGCCTTTGATAAGGACTGAGAGAGTTGAGTGACTGAAGACAAGCTCGAATCCAGAAAATCCAACGACCACAAAAACCCATACGTTCCATAACCACTATGAGATACTCCTAGGAAATAGAGTCATAAGCTTTCTGGAAATCCAGCTTCCACACAACCGCCCTCGAACGTGATACCTTGAGAGAGTGAGCCGTTTCCGAAGAAACTAAAGCACAATCCAAAATATTTCGCCCCGCAACGAAGGCCGACTGGGTAGTGCTAACCAAGGATTCAATCACCGGTTTGATTCTTTCCGCAAGAACTTTAGAGATAATTTTGTAAATGCCATGTATCAAAGTGATAGGGCGGAAGTCGTCAAAAATGCGGGCATTAGTCTTCATCAGTGTCAACGTAATGAAGGCACAACATGAACCCTTCGGCATTTTGGCATCATGAATGTGATTATGCACAACATAAAACATCTACATATTATGCACGATTGTTTTTAAAGACAGACAATACAATTAGATAATTTGAGGTTCTCCAACTGAATTGTCAAAAAAAAAATGAAAAAATAAATGAAAAAAAAAACAGAACTAAATGAATACATTATAAAGGGATAAAAAAAAAAGCAGAAAGAGCATTAAAACTTTCAAAACATCAAAAAACTAGCTTATACAGACAGTACAATCAAAGAACAAACTTATAAGAATTCACATGCATGTCATATGCATTTCATAAACAAATATTTTGAAGCATGCATGTTATTGTATTTCTTTGTGATCTCTATCTTTCGTACTAGCATATGTGATTATCTACTAAAAAGTATTGCATGTGAGAATGTTACTGTTATTAACTATGATTTATTCTTTTGAGCAAGATTTGTTAGAAATTTGAATACTTTAACTCCCACTGATAAATCTAGATAATAAAATGCTTATTATAGCATAAAAAATGCTTATTAATTAGTGGTTAAACTACTATGGTTGTATACTAGTGCTCATTTTACTTTGCTTTGTGTTAGTAGAAGATAATCCTCATCATGCATCCTAATCCTTAGCATGTATTCTAGGTCAATCTATACTGTGTAAATCCTATCTCGTAAACTATGCTTATCATTACACTCCATGCTATCTTGGAGTCATTGTATCTGTGTACTACTACACAATGTAACTCACTGCAATCACTATTAAATATAGCCCTTGGCTACACAGTTCGTGTACCAAGATTTCTCACAAAACACATACCAAGTTAGATTTCTCACATGGTAGCGGAGCTTATTGCTTAATCACAAAACTCCACAAACAAATTTCTTCTATCGACCTCCCTGTTGTTTTTCGATGGCGCAAGATCCCCCTCCCTCTAGTTCTGTTAATTCTGGGACAGGGAACAACAATAACCCTCCTATTGGTGGTGCTGCTGCAGCGCCCACCATTGTTGTGCAACCCCTCACAAACTCTCATCAATCTTTCTCGATTCAGTTATCCCATCATAACTATGTGTTTTGGAGGGCACAGATGGAGCCATATCTTGCTGGCCAAGGAGTGCTTGGGTATGTTACGGGAGCTTTTCCTTGCCCTGCTCCTACTCACCTTGATGCTACCGGTGCTCTTCAACCAAATCCGGATTATGTACGCTGGATCCAACAGGATCAAGCAATCCTCAGCAGTATTAACTCTTCCTTGGCAGTAGAGGTTTCTCCTACTATTGTTGGCAAGCGTACATCCAAAGACGCATGGGACACTTTGGAGACCTCTCTTGCATCGTCCAATCAAGCCCGTAGGATGGCCATCCATTCTGCCTTGTAACAAATTTCTCAATTGCCGGATGAGCCAATCATGCAATATCTCAATAGGGCTAAACGTTTGTCCGATGAACTCGTTGCGAGTGGACAAGACATGACAGCTTCTGATTTTCAGATAAGTCACATTAGAGGTTTCCGACCTGAGCTCAAAACCTTTACAACAACTGTAACTGCCAGGCCAGAACCACTTTCTTTTGCAGAATTGCAGGGCGCTCTTATGAGCTATGAGTTTCTGCATACTGATCCTCTCATGTCCCTTGCACTTGATTCTACTGCCGCCAAGGCCAATGATCAACCCGAGCCTACACCCTCGGCTCACGTTGTTCAGAAACAAGCTTTTCCCCAACCCTTTCGTGGTGGCCGAGGTCGCCGTGGCAGGGGAGGGCGTGATGGCCGCGGTTATTACAATCAGTATTATGACAACCGTTCAATTCAACCTCAAGATTCCAATCGGCCCAGGTGCCAGTTCTGTAACAAATGGGGTCATGTTGCCCAAAATTGCTATCAGCATAATTCCACAGCGACTGTTAACACTGTCTCTCAGCCCTATGCCCCTTATTCCCCAGATCAATGGTTCCCTGGTACGGGAGCTAGTCATCATGTAACTCTGGACCAGCATCATCTCCACCAATACAGTGATTATCCTGTCCATGATATGGTTCAGGTTGGCAATGGACAAGAACTGCCCATCGCGGGTGTAGGTAATTCCTCTCTTTCAACAGCAACTCGTCCTTTACATGTTAATAATTTCCTTCTAGTTCCTCACATTACAAAATCGCTTCTTTCTGTTCAGCAATTTGCAAAAGATAATACCCTTACATCAATGGTTTCAACAATGTGGTATTACTCACAGGGTGCAATGTCCACACACACACGAGCAACAAGGCTCAATAGAACGTCGACATCGACATATTGTCGAAACTGGTCTCACCTTGACGGCCACGGCTAAAGTGCCAACAAAATAATGGTATTTTGCCATGAAAACAGCTGTTTTCCTTATCAATCGTCTACCCACCAAAGTTTTACAACACCGGTCCCCCTATGAAGTTTTTTTTTCGCGTGCACCTGATTACAATTTTCTACGAGTTTTTGGGTGCCTTTGTTACCCTCATTTACGACCATATAATAAGCATAAATTTGACTTTAGAACAGCCCCATGCATTTTCCTAGGTTATAGTCCTCTCCACAAAGGGTATAGATCATTCTACTCAATGTATTTATATAGCTCGTCATGAAAAGTTTTTTGAAGAGGTTTTTCCCTTTGTGCACTCGAAACCAGAAACTGTTTCGTCTTCTTCCAGTTCCAAGTGGGTGTCTGTGCCGTTGCATATCTTCTTCCCAGAACATGGAAACGTGAACGCAACTATGAACCCAACATCAGATTCAGATCTATCTTCCACACCACTAACCCAACCAGTGTCCCACACTACACCTAATACCTCATCCTCATCTCCATCTCTTCCTTTATCTACTCAGACTCCTTCTGTGTCTAGACCATCCCATCTTAATCCTCATCGACTAGACTTCTTATTGCCTGCTCACCTCGCTGAACATGACTCTGCCATACCAAATCCAAGTCTGAGCCCTACACAAACACCACCACCTCCACTCCCACCAACTAGAATGACTCTTGGACCGAACCCAAAGCCAACACAGAAATTCTCTCCCTCTAGTTATTCCCTTGTGAAAACCGATACCCCAACCACTGAACCAACAAGTTTCACGGAGGCAAATAAACACAGTGTCTGGCGCACTACCATGCAAGAGGAGATCAATGCACTCTAACGGAACCATACATGGTCACTAGTTCCTTATCATGGGAATATGAACTTAGTTGGAAATAAATGGGTGTATAGGAACAAAAAGAAGGTTGATGGTACTGTGGAAAGGTATAAAGCGAGACTTGTTTCCAAGGGGTTTCATCAGAGGGAGGGCATTGATTTCACAGAAATATTCAGTCCAGTTGTGAAGCCAACTACAATTTGAACTGTGCTAAGTCATGCTGTATCATGCAACTGGAGGCTTCGTCAGCTTGATATCAGGAATCCCTTTCTCCATGGCACTCTTGATGAAGAAGTTTACATGACATAACCTCAAGGGTTTCAGGCACCTGACAAACTGACTCATGTGTGTCGATTACGGAAGTCTTTGTATGGTTTAAAGTAGGCACCGAGAGCCTGGTATAGGCATCTCAGTGATTTTTTAATCTCTCTTAGCTTCAATATTTCCAAATCAAATTCCTCCCTAATGATTTGCCGGCAGACAAATATCATTGCTTATGTATTGATCTATGTTCATGACATTTTAGTAACAGGCAATCATACACCGTTTTTAAATGACCTGGTGCATCGCTTAGGAGCAGAATTTTCGGTTCGAGACCTTGGCTCAATAAGCTATTTGCTGGGCATTGAGTTTACAAAGAATGAGGCGGGAATGCTGCTCACTCAAAAGAAGTACATCACAGAGCTTCTTTGTAAAGCAGGGATGAAAGATTGTAAAGCAGTACACACTCCGGCTTCCACAAGCACAAAACTAACGAACAGTGGGGGACATCCGTTCTCAGACCAAACCTTGTATCGACAATTAGTCAGATCCTTGCAATATCTCAGTCTCACGCGACCAGATATCATGTATTCCATCAACAAAGTTAGTCAATTCATGCAAGCTCCTACTGATAACCACTATCAAGCTGTGAAGCGTATTCTTCGGTACCTAAAGCAAACAATTGATATTGGTCTCCAGCTGTATCGAGGACAAAGCACCAGCTTACAGGCCTATACGGATGCTGACTGGGGCGGAAGCATCGATGATGGTAGGTCCACTGGAGGGTACCTAGTGTATCTTCACAGAAACCTTGTATCTTTGTCCTCACGGAAGCAGCGAACTGTTTCAACCGAAGCAGTAGCTGATGGCTCGGCAGAGCTCCAATGGATACAGTTCTTGTTGGGAGAGCTTGGCAATAAACATTCGATACCCACAGTTTGGTGTGACAACATTGGTGCAACCTATCTTTGCCACAATCCTATTCAGCACACACGAACCAAGCATGTGGCGCTAGACTATCACTTTGTTCGGGAACAAGTTGCGGCCAAGAAGCTCAATGTCCAATTCGTTTGTGGTGATGCCCAGTTAGCATATATTCTTACAAAACCACTGCCCATGAAACGATTCCACCAGCTGCAAACCAAACTGAACCTGAGCTCTGCACCCGGTTCAGTTTGCAGGGGAGTGTTAGCAGAAGATAATCCTCATCATACATCCTAATCCTTATCAAGTATTCCAGGTCAATCTATACTGTGTAAATCCTATCTCGTAAACTATGCTTATCAGGTTACACTCCATGCTATCTTGGAGTCCTTGTATCTGTGTACTACTACACAATGTAACTCACTGCAATCACTATTAAATACAGCCCTTGGCTACATAGTTCGTTTACCAAGATTTCTCACAAAACACCTACCTAGTTAGATTTCTCACACTTCGGGACGACGTCTACAAGCCAGTAGATGCATAGGCTTGCTTGTTTATTCTTCACTAATTTGGTAACTCATTAAATCTGCAGAAAACTTAACCCACCATCCATCCACTTATAAGACACACGCGTGAAATTCTCTCAATTTTCCACACCATGCAGCGTCTCCTTGCTTCCACCATACAATGTTGAATAGAATTATGACAAAGATATGTTGCACTGATGTTATCACACCAAATGGTGGGTGTGCTATGTGAGATTCCAAGTTCACCGAGCAATGACTTGATTCAAAGTAACTCGGTTGTACCGTCGGCCACAGCCTTATACTCAGCCTCCGTGGATGATCGAGCAACAGTTCGTTGCTTTTTGGATCTCCAGGAGATTAGATTCTTGCCCAGAAACACAAGATAACCACCGAAGGATACGCTTGACCGCCTGGTAGTGCTCATCAGTTGGTGCTTGCATGAACTGGCTGACCTTATTCACAGCAAAAAAGATGTCAGGCGTAGTAATACCTAGGTATTGCAGAGATCCGACTAACTGCCGGTTCAAAGTAGGATCAGAAAATTCAGTGCCGCCAGTTTTTGTTAGCTTCGTGGTTGTCGAAGCTGGAGTTGCAAGCCCTTTACAATGTGTCATCCCTGACTTCTGCAAGAGATCCTGTATGTACTTTCTCTGTGTAAGCAGAATACCATCACAATTGGAAGTTATCTCAACCCCCAAAAAATAGTTGGCTGGTCCCAAATTTCGTATTGAGAACTCCACACCAAGCTTGCGAATCAAGGCATCAATGAATGACTGATTATTACCGATGACGAGGATGTCATCAACGTAAATCAAAACATAGGATACAAACTTGTCACACCTATAAATCATCAATGAGGTATCAGATTTGGAGATGACGAACCCAAGAGAAAGCAGATAATCGCTCAACCGTCGGTAGCAAGCCCTCGGGGCCTGTTTTAAACCGTATAACGATTTGTGTAGCCGGCACACATGAGAGGGTTTATCAGGAGCTAGAAACCCTTGTGGTTGAGACATATATACCTCCTCATCAAGGACACCGTGGAGGAAAGCATTCCGGACATCAAGTTGTTGAACTGTCCAGTTAGAACTAAGAGCATAGCTAAGAACAAGTCGAATTGTAGTAGGTTTTACAACCGGACTGAATATTTCCTTGAAATCAACTCCCTCTCTTTGATGAAACCCCTTGGCAACAAGTCTTGCCTTGTACCTTTCAACTTCGCCACTTGGCTTCTTCTTGATCCTGTATACCCATTTATTTCCCACCAGATTCATGGTCGGATGATACGGCACCAATGTCCATGTGTGATTCCTGATGAGAGCATTTATTTCATCATGCATAACACTGCGCCATACAGAATATTTGTTTGCCTCTGTAAATGATTGCGGTTCAGTATCAGGTGGCATGTTGATGGTGCTTTCCTGCAAGTGCACAGGGTCAATGTAGTACTTATCAAGGTCGTATCCACAGGGACTGGGTAGAATTAATTTTACTTCAATTTCGGACTAACTAGACCGGAGAACGATTAAACAAGGGGTGAATTTGACGAATAATGGTAGAGAAATAAAAGCAAGCAGTAAAATAAATGTAACAAGAATTTAACTCAGGAAGAGATCAAGAATGGTGAATTCTTAGGCATCCGGGGTCCACATGTACCAGTTTTATGCTTGTAAACTGCTCTACAGCCTCAGTCACAGACCGACACTGTGATGACGCTGTGACTAATGAGATGTCTTGACGGGGCTCCCAACCTAAGGTACTATCAACGGCTTTCGATCTTATTAATAGTTCCTTAAGCTTCCATCTACCCCCTGTCACTAGAGCAGACGTCCACTTAGGGATGAAGTTTAATTTTGGTGCTGGTTCCCACAGCCTCTCCTTACCTTCTTTCGAATGCTTAAGGAGTAAAGGTTGACTATTGTAGGTCTAGCACTCCTGGCTTCTCCTTTCGGTTCTTCACCAGGTTGCTACTGAAATAAGAGTATGCTACCCAATAATCAATCAAGAATCAAATTAGGAGGTGGTTATCTCTTGACTATGCTGTCACAGACTGAGGCTGTGCTTGACACAGCTCGACACTGTCGAAAGCAACATACACTGTGACAGGCTGAGGCTGTGCTGGGCGCAGTCTGAGGCTGTGGCCGACTAAAGGGTCAATTATAAGGATTGGTTCTTGCAGGCGCTCTCAACCTATACTGAACCCATTTGTTTTCACTCACAGGTTCCTCCCAAGGTTCTCATATTCCAAGTGCTTTCGCATAGGTCAAACTCAATGGGGATGAAGATTTGGTGTTGAGGCTAATTCCTCAATTAGTTTCTAATTCTGTCACGAGTTAAAAACTAAGGTTTGGTTGTTGTTTTTCTGGTAACTATGGTTTCTCCTTTCGGTCCTTCACCTAGCTACCTGAGTTCATGCATTGGTTTGATCAGAACCTAGACATGGATTAATAACTCAACAACTAAAGCAAGAAGGAAGGGGTTAAAATAAGAGCAGTTCATTAAACACAAATCGGGTACATGCTTCCCCCTTCAACCTAAGAAGGGGTTGTTTAGTTCATAACAGCAAATACAAAAACGATGGAGGTATAGGATGTCATGGTGTTTTCGAGTGAACTGAGAGTGAGGGCAACAAGATTTCTGCCCAGAAAGGCTGCAGAATCGTGTTTTCCCTTAGTTCCCTGAATTCTGGGTTTTCTTCTCAGCTCCAATCGATGACTCGATGCTTGCCCCCTTTCCCTTTTTGTAGGGTGCGCCTCTTTTGGTCTTCTTCTTCCCCTCGTTTTGCTGGAAAGCTCCCTTTGTCTGGGCAAGTTGTTCTGATTGTTCTCCAACGTGTGTTTGTGTCAGGACAGGGAGTGTGATGGGCAGCAATTGGTGGGTTGTGAGTTCCAAGGCGTCCCTTTTTGCAGAGGATAATTCCACTTTTAGAAGATTCCTCTAAGTGGATGTGCCAATTCCTCAATCGTGCTCTGAGAATGTCAGGGGAATAATTGTTTATGTTGGTGGAGGAGATGGTGCAAGTGGCGACAATTTTTTATTCCCTTTGTACTTTCTGGATTTCTGCAGGAAGCACAGCCTCACGCTGTGCTGAGGCTGTGGCAGTTCTTCTCGGATTTTCCTTTCAATGTACTTCTGCTTCTTTTGCTGATGATGAGGTGTCATGAGGACTTCTTGGATCAAGGTGAGAGCGATGAGGTTCAGCATAAATCTATGGATTTGGGGGTGAATTGGGGTCTTCAATTAGATTCTTGGTGCACAACAGCCTCAAAGACAGGTTCGCAGCTTGAGTCACAGTGTCACGCTATGATGAGGCTGTATCTTCAAATTCTTCAATGAAATCCGCCTGAATTGGTTGAAATGCACCTGAAATCACTAATCATACAATAAGGGATGGGTTTGCATGAAATATGACGGAATTGTGCATAAGAGGCGTATAATCAAGGAAGAATGAGCATATATAATGCCTAAAATCATGCCTAAAACTATGCATATTTCGTGTGCATCAAAATACCCCAAACTGAAAATTTTGCTTGTCCTCAAGCAATTAGAGAAAAGAAGACATGATTTTGGAAGGAAGGAAATAAGGGTAGTTCCAGTGCACCAAGTTTTCCATCGTGTTTCTCCCACGTGGCGCCCTTATCTAGGAATCCTCTTTTTCTTCTTTTAAAGCTGCATCAACTTTAATCACATTCCCTGTCAGTGGTTTTTGTCCTGAAAACTTACAGGAACAATCTTGCAACTATCTTCCAATCGTCTGTCATCAAAGAGATTCTGCCAAAGTTATTTTCGGGAAGTGAAAAACATTACCTCATATGCAGACCCATTATCCCATATCTCCACTAATGAGTAAAAGTGATCAAGCGAGGATCTCTAGGAATTTTCTGTGTTGTACCGAGGCTAGGGTGGTGGTTCTCAATGATGGTGGGTGGACTGAGCAAAAGTTGGTGGCTTGTGAATTCGACACTCTCAGTTTATTTTGTTTGACAATCTGAGGCTATATAGGGGCTGTTGACTCTATATCTCTTGCATTTTTCATGTTACCCAGAGACTTAACGTATCCTCTTGTGCTGGGATGGAGTTTGATTCATAAAATGTTTCTCATCTCCTAACTTTTCTTTCCCAAAGTCTTTCTTTTCCTCACTGGTTGCCTTGTCTTCTCCTCTCTTCTTTATTATTTTTTTTTTTGTTTTTTTGTTTTTTTGATTTTTTTTTGGAGGAGGGTAGTACAAGATGCTGGATAATGCTCTGGATATGTACTTGTTAAGCGCAGATAGCCTCAGATGCAGGGTGGTGCCTTAGCACGTAATGGCCCCTGTTTCGGCTCAAGTGGTTGAGGTGAGGTGAAACAGGGTGAAGAAATGAATAGGGGCCATCCTAGTCGGCTTTAAATGGGGTGGCAATGGACAGAAGAGTGCGGTATGGGTTTGTGAGGTCTGATGGGTATGCGAAAGATGGCCTAAATCCTTTCCTTGCTTGAAGAACTCTTACTTGTATTTCGCCTTGATAGGGATAAGGGTCTGTTCTGAAGGTAGACAGGCTGAGCCTGTGGCATTTTGAAAACCATTTAACACGATTCTTCTTATCTGACAGATTCATGGAGTTCAATTACTTGATTGTACCTGTTCTGCTTATTTGAAAAATGAAGACAAGTCCTGAGATTCAAGATTGAACAGAATTAAGAGGAAGACGTAGAGGATGCATAAATATAAGGACAGGCTCACATTGTGGAGAAACATAATAAAGAACAGAATGACATTGATATTGCACTGTTTCCAGAAAAATACATAAGGCAAAATAAGGCTGAATATTTGCACCCGGAAAATACCCCAAACTGAAAATTTGCAGTGTCCTCACTGCGTAAAACTAAACAGAAAAAAAATGGGTGCAATGTTAAAACAAAAGCAAACCAAAGAAACACACATAATTGTAAAGGAAATAAATAAAAATGTGCTTCAAAAATACCCCAAACTGAAAGTTCTATCATATGTAGTGGGGTTAAACATCCTAAAAATAGACTTAGAGGTGCTGAAAGTTCGTCACAGGCTCAGCCTGTGTTGAGGTTGTGTAAGCATTAAAGTCCTTTTTGCAATGAAATGATTAAGACTTAAAATCGAAAAGGGTATAGAAGGACTTCCCTGATGAGTCTCTGACTTGACGACTCCTTCCTTCATCAAGTTGCAACAACTGATTGTTTAAAACAAAAGAGACACACAAAACAAAAACAAAACAAAATATCCAAATGGAAATCAACGAAAGTCAAGGGGAATCCAAAATTACCTCGCTTGGGTTGCCTCCCAAGAAGCGCTTCTTTCACGTCTTGTAGCTGGACACCCTCCCTGTTCAGTTGGTTGAAGGGTTCTGGACAGATTGAATTCCCCCTAGAACGTCCATGGTAGGGTGATATATTTTTACTTTTTTACGATAGACCATGAACGAACTGATTCTGTCACCTCCAATCTCCATTTCCTCATGAGGGAAACAACAAAGAATGGTGAATGGACCTGTCCACTTGGATCACCTCTTTTCCCGGAAAAGGACTTGGCCTCCTTTCTTGAAGACACGTTTGGTGTTTTGCTCGTTGTTCCTTTTTGGGGGCTTCTCCTTGTAAACCATGGTACTACCGTTCACATCCAAATGCACCCCGCTCATTCTTCTGGGAAGAATTTGTGCAAGGCCATCAGCTCCAGTTTGAGGGGTAGGCAGCTGCGGCTGGACAGGCTGAGGCTGTGCTGGGCACAGGTTGAGGCTGTGTTGGGCCTGTCGTTTTGGCTTAATGTTGTCATCAATAGTGTCAACCTGGTAGCAGGTGCCGAAGCTCAAATTTGACTTAGGGGCCTGGAGTATACTGAAATTCATCGTATTTTCTCCAATTCTCAGTGTCACCCTTCCTTCCTCAACATCAATCAATGCCCTAGGCGTGGCAAGAAAAGGTCGCCCTAAAATGATTGGTGTGTGGGCATCCAATGCCATATCCATGACCACAAAATCAACAGGAATAAAGAAGTCACCAATCGTCACAGGCACATCCTCTAACACTCCCACAGGATACAAGAGTGATCGGTCAGCAAGTTGGATTTTCATCCTTGTGGTCTTGATGTTTCCAAGGTCCATACCTTGAGTGATGGAAAGTGGCAGCAGGCTCACACTAGCCCCTAGGTCGCATAGGGCCCCTTCGATTTTCTTACTCCCAATATTGCATGGAATTGTAAAGCTCCCTGGGTCTGAGCATTTTTTGGGTGGCTGATGTTGAATGAGAGTGCTTCCATGGGCTGTCATAGCTACAGTGTCAATATCGTCAATGGTTCTCTTCATTGTCAAAATCTCCTTGAGGAACTTAGCATATGAAGGCACCTGTGTCACCACGTCACTGAAAGGAACATTCACATATAGCTTTCTTAGCATTTCCTTGAACTTACTGAATTGCTTTTCCAATTTGGCCTTATGGTAAACTTCTGGGTATGGGAGTGGAGGTTGGTATGGTCGGACAGTTTGGGGTTGTTTTTCTGCTTTCTTCATGCTAACAGCCTCAACCACAGGCTCAGCAACAGGCTGGGCCTGTGTCTGCATTGTCCGTTTCAAGCTGGATGTTGATGCTGTCAGTTTCACAGTGTCAGGCTGTCTTGGTGCTGCAGCCCTTAACTCTTCTTCACCACGAAGTGTCACAACATTGCATTGTTCAATCCTCGGGTTCTCCACTGGTTTCCCTGGAAGGTTTCCTTGTTGATTAGTAGACATCGAGGCTTGTTGCGCAATCTGATTTTCGAGGATTCTGCTGTGGGATTTGATTTGATTATTCTCCTCACTCATCTTGTTTTGGTTGTCCAAGATGGACTGCAGCATGCTCATCATATCGGTGTTGTTGCCTTGCTGTCCTTCTTGGTTCCGCCTCTGGTACTGAGGCTGTCCGCCTTGATGCTGTCGTTGGGGCTGTTGTGGCATTCTTTCTTCATTCGATCCCCTCCAAGAGAAATTTGAATGATTTCTCCAAGATGGATTATAAGTGTTTCCATATTGGTTTTGCTTCTCCTGGATGTAGTGGGCTTGCTTAGAAGAGCATTCGCTGAAGAGGGGGCAGCTAGACGTGCTGTGAGGTCCTCCACAGCCTTCACAGTCTGACACTGTGGCTGAGGCTGTGGCTGTTTTAACTTGAGCAGCCCCTAACTGTTTTCTAAGCGCTTCAATTTCTGCTTCCAGCTTGGTTACTCTGTCAACTTTGATCAGGCCGGAGGATTTGACTCCCCTGACTTGAGTTTTTCTTTTCGACAGGGCTTCAAGAATGGCGACCCCATCATTATAGTCCTTGTTCAGGAATGCACCATTGGCCATTTTGTCCAAGGTGTTCTGGTCTTCGTCGCTCAGGCCGCAATAAAATTGTTCAAGCTGCACCGCCTCATCAATTCTATGATTTGGGCATCTTCTGAGTAGTCCCTTGAATCGTTCCCAAGCATCTCGAATCGACTCGTCATAGCGTTGGGAAAAACCAATGAGCTGCTGCCTCAAACTCGCAGCTTTGCTTGACGGGTGGTACATCTTCAAAAAGGCTCGGACTAAGCTCTCCCAATCTGTGAAATGGCCTGCTTCGTGGTTGTTGAGCCATTCAAAGGCTGTATCTCTGAGTGAGAATGGAAATACTCTCATGTACAGCTGCTCTTTGGTCATTCCGGCTATGTTCACAGTACTACACACCCGCAGAATATTCTGCAAGTGGGAGTTTGGGTCTTCTGAGGGCAGGCCTCCAAATGTGCGCCTCTCCAACATGCTGAGCAGGTTTGTTCTGATTTCGTAGGGGGCGTCGACATTCTAAATGGTTATGCTGTTATGGATGACGGTGGTTGGTGGTTGTAGGAGCTGGGACATGGGGATGTAAGGTCGTACAGGCTGAGCCTGTTCAACCTCGGGGTGCGCTCCTTTGTTGAATCTGTTCGCCATTGGTTGTTGTCTCTGTTTGCTCTTCTTGCGAAACTCGCGGGCTGTCCTTTCAATCTCTTGGTGGAAGGTTAGAGATGGCTTCTTGCTTCTAGTTTGGGGCATGCACCACCTGAAAACTTCAAACTCGGAAAAAGAAAGGGGTAAGTAACAAAAGGTCTAATAAGCCAGAAATAGAAAGTAAAAAGATTCGGACGCCAGTCCCCGGCAACGGCGCCAAAAACTTGATGCGTGCTTTCCGGCAAGTGCACAGGGTCAATGTAGTACTTATCAAGGTCGTATCCACAGGGACTGGGTGGAATTAATTTTACTTCAATTTCGGACTAACTAGAATGGAGAACGATTAAACAAGGGGTGAATTTGACGAATAATGGTAGAGAAATAAAAGCAAGTAGTAAAATAAATGTAACAAGAATTTAACAGAGAAAGAGATCAGGAATGGTGAATTCTTAGGCATCCGGGGTCCACATGTACCGGTTTTGTGCTTGTAAACTGCTCTACAGCCTCAGTCACAGACCGACACTGTGATGAGGCTATGACTAATGAGATGTCTTGACGGGGGCTCCCAACCTAAGGTACTATCAACGGCTTTCGATCTTATTAATAATTCCTTAAGCTTCAATCTACCCCCTCTCACTAGAGCAGACGTCCACTTAGGGATGAAGTTTAATGTTGGTGCTGGTTCCCACAGCCTTTCCTTACCTTCTTTCGAATGCTTAAGGAGTGAAGGTTGACTATTGTAGGTCTAGCACTCCTGGCTTCTCCTTTCGGTTCTTCACCAGGTTGCTACTGAAATAAGAGTATGCTACCCAATAATCAATCAAGAATCAAATTAGGAGGTGGTTATCTCTCGACTATGTTGTCACAGACTGAGGCTGTGCTTGACACAGCTCGACACTGTCGACAGCAGCATACGCTGTGACAGGCTGAGGCTGTGCTGGGCGTTGTCTGAGGCTGTGGCCGACTAAAGGGTCAATTATAAGGATTGGTTCTTGCAGGCGCTCTCAACCTATACTGAACCCATTTGTTTTCACTCACAGGTTCCTCCCAAGGTTCTCATATTCCAAGTGCTTTCGTATAGGTCAAACTCAATGGGGATGAAGATTTGGTGTTGAGGCTAATTCCTCAATTAGTTTCTAATTCTGTCACGAGTTAAAAACTAAGGTTTGGTTGTTGTTTTTCTGGTAACTATGGTTTCTCCTTTCGGTCCTTCACCTAGCTACCTGAGTTCATGCATTGGTTTGATCAGAACATAGACATGGATTAATAACTCAACAACTAAAGCAAGAAGGAAGGGGTTAAAACAAGAGCAGTTCATTAAACATAAATCAGGTACATGCTTCCCCCTTCAACCTAAGAAGGGGTTGTTTAGTTCATAACAGCAAATACAAAAACGATGGAGGTATGGGATGTCATGGTGTTTTCGAGTGAACTGAGAGTGAGGGCAACATGATTTCTGCCCAGAAAGGCTGCAGAATCGTGTTTTCCCATAGTTCCCTGAATTTTGGGTTTTCTTCTCAGCTCCAATCGATGACTCGATGCTTGCCCCCTTTCCCTTTCTGTAGGGTGCGCCTCTTCTGGTCTTCTTCTTCCCCTCGTTTTGCTGGAAATCTCCCTTTGTCTGGGCAAGTTGTTCTGATTGTTCTCCAATGTGTGTGTGTGTCAGGACAGGGAGCGTGATGGGCAGCAATTGGTGGGTTGTGTGTTCCAAGGCGCCCCTTTTTGCAGAGGATAATTCCACTTTAAGAAGATTCCTCTAGGTGGATGTGCCCATTCCTCAATCGTGCTCTGAGAATGTCAGGGGAATAATTGTTTATGTTGGTGGAGCAGATGGTGCAAGTGGCGACAATTTTTTATTCCCTTTGTACTTTCTGGATTTCTGCAGGATGCACAGCCTCACGCTGTGCTGAGGCTGTGGCAGTTCTTCTCGGATTTTCCTTTCAATGTACTTCTGCTTCTTTTGCTGATGATGAGGTGTCATGAGGACTTCTTGGATCAAGGTGAGAGCGATGAGGCTCAGCATAAATCTATGGATTTGGGGGTGAATTGGGGTCTTCAATTAGATTCTTGGTGGACAACAGCCTCAAAGACAGGTTCGCAGCTTGAGTCACAATGTCACGCTATGATGAGGCTGTATCTTCAAATTCTTCAATGAAATCCACCTGAATTGGTTGAAATGCACCTGAAATCACTAATCATACAGTAAGGGATGGGTTTGCATGAAATATGACAGAATTGTGTATAGGAGGCGTATAATCAAGGAAGAATGAGCATATATAATGCCTAAAATCATGCCTAAAACTATGCATATTTCGTGTGCGTCACATGTGCTTGTGAGTGAGAAAGTTGGTTGGCGAATACCTCTGGACCTTCTTAGGATGTTGACGAAGGTTCATATGGCGAGAGGGAACAGGCTGTGCCGGTTCATGGTTTGGAAAATGGATTCGGTGGAGGTGAAGACATTGTTTCGGGAATGGACAAGCTAGGAGATTGAAAAGATAATTGTCGCCTAGAAACAACTAATGGGGAATTGGTTGGTGTAATGGATTTTGAATCGGTCTAGGAATGTAATAGCGTGGTGGGTATTGTATTTGGTGAAGAAGAAATAGCTGGTGTGGATAAGGGCAGTGCAGGAGAAGTTGTGTTGGAGTTGGAGGCAAAAGTATTGGGTGATGAAGATAAGACAGGAGCAGTAGGAGATGAGTTGGAGTGTACCTGGCGATTTGTCCCAGGGAAGAACACAGTGAGTGGCACCGATACCCACGTTTCTGCAGGTGTTGGACTTGAGTTGGGCTGTCCATGCATGGTGACAAATGGGAAAACAGTTTCAAAAAATTGCACATGCCTAGCAGTGTACATTCGTTTGTGATATAATCCAAACACCTATATCCTTTGTGCAAAGATCTATATCCTAGGAACACGCAAGGTGCTGATCGAAAAGAGAATTTGTGCTTTTGGTAAGGACGCAAAATAGGATAGCATAGACACCCAAAGACACGCAAAAAATTATAGTCTGGATTGGTTGTAAATAAAACTTCATGTGGTGACCTATGCTGAAGAATACGTGTGGGAAGAAGATTAATCAAGAATACCGCTGTTTCTAGAGCAAAGTGCCAATAGCATTGTGGGATTTTAGCAGTGGCCATTAAGGTGAGGCCCATTTCCACAACATGCCGATGGCGCCTCTCAACAGAGCCTTGTTGCTCGTGTGTGTGAGGGCATTGGATTCGATGCGTGATGCCACAAGTTTGAAACCATTTATGAAGAGACCTATATTCCCCTCCCCAGTCACTTTGCGCATATTTTTTCTTAGATTCAAATTGTCGTGCAACCTGTGCTTGAAAGGTGCGAAAGATATCATAAACATCTGATTTTTTCTTAAGGGGATAAAACCACATGTATTTGCTAAAATCGTCCACAAATAGCACATAGTATTTGGAACCAGAAACACTTGGATGTGGGGCAGGCCCCCAAACATCAGTAAATATAAGTTCCAAAGGTTTATTGGCACGAGTAAACGTAGAAGACAAATGTTTGCGACTGGAGTTGCCTAACGGACAGTAAACACAAGAAGTAAAACGAGATGAAGACGAAACTGGAAGACTAAAAGAGTTGAAAATATGCTGCTGAATTTGAAGATGAGGATGCCCAAGTCTTCGGTGCCAGATTTCTCCGTCAACCCGTGAGACAGAAAATGCCTGAGGACTAGCTGGTGGGACGAGGGAATCAAAAGTATATAGGCCATTACTGCTCTTGCCGGTAAGGAGTATGTTCTTGGTGATGCGATCCTTGACATAAAACAAGTCAGGGTGAAACTCAAAAAACACACCATTATCATTTGCAAACTGTTGGATAGAAAGAAGTGATTTTGTAATAAATGGCACATGTAGAATGTTATTGACAAATAATTGACGAGAAGAGGAGGGAATAGAGGTATTACCAACACCCACAATAGACAGTTCATGACCATTACCGACTTGGACCGAATCATTGCCAGAGTAATCCGTATAAGGATGAAGAGTATGCTGATCAAGAGTCACATGGTGACTGGCTCCGGTATCAGGGAACCACTGGCTGGGGGAATACGAAGGAGAGGTAGGAGTGATCGTATTCACCATGGGAGTGCTACTGGAATGTCGTTGATAGCAAGTGGCAGCAGTATGTCCAAGTTTGTGGCAAATCTGACATTTAGGGCGATAGGAATCCGGCCCATAGTGACGATTGTTCCGGACACGGCCTCGTCTGTCTCGACCACCTCTTTGTGGTGGAGAAAACTACTGCTGCTGCCTTTGAGCAACATGAACTGAGGGCACGGCAGGAGGAGGGGATTTGTTAGACGAAGCAGCTGGAGGGTGATCAAGTGAGAGAGATTTGAGGGGGTCGTTATGGAGGAACTCAAAGCTCATTAGGGCACCCTGGAGTTCAGCAAAAGATATTGGATCAGGACGAGCTGTGACTGTTGTTGCAAAGGTCTTGAGCTCTGGTTGAAGACCCGAATCAAGTTAATCTGAAAGTCAGTAGGACTAAGAGCCTGTCCTCTGGCCGCCAGCTCGTCCGAGAAGCGCTTCGCCCTATTCAAATACTGCAAAACTGGTTCATCAGGATGCTGGGTGATTTGCTGAAGGGCTGAGTGTATCGCCATGCGACGAGCCTGGTTGGAAGAGGCAAGGGATGATTCCAGCGCATCCCAAGCATCTTTAGAGGTTCGTTTCCCAACCACATTAGGAAACACCAAGACATCAAAGGAAGAAACTATGCTACTGAGAATTGCTTGATCTTGCTGAATCCAGAGAGCATAAGCCAGATTCGGCTTCACTTCACCAGCAACATTTAGAAGCGTTGGGGCAGGGCATGGAAAAGAACCGATTACATAGCCAAGAACACCCTGGCCGACCAAGAAAGGTTCAATCTGGGCGCGCCAGAAAACGTAGTTTGTATGAGAAAGTTGTATGGTGACTGAATGATGAGAGTTGGTCAAGGGTTGCAGCTGGGCAGGCGGCTGCATATTAGTAGCGGCAGAATTGACAAATGAACTATTGTTTCCAGATTTACTGGAACCTAAGGTGAGTGAACCAGAACTAGCCGATTCAGTGGCCATGGTAACACTAAAAATGGTTTATGCGGTTAAGCTGTAAAGCTCCACTACCATATAGAATTGTATAGTACTAGGTATAAGAGTGATTGAGAATAGGCAATGAATACGTTGCCCAGGTGTGTATTATATAACAATTCTATACAGCTCATTACATACTTGCATTAGAAGTGTACAGAACTATAACTCTATCACCAGAAAGATAAGACAGCTAAGCTACTTATGATAATGCTTATCATACGCTAATACCAACAAACCCCCGCCAGGTTACTCACACCATGTTCCCTGATTTCTCTTCGTCTTTCTACTCATCATCCACCACCACCAATCCCAATATCCCTACCGACTCCTTTACCCACATGCACAACCCCCTCATCTACCCCTTGCCAGACCTTCGACTTCAAACCACCTCCACTCTAGATTCAACCTCATCAACATTAGTTCATATCCGCCCCACCATATCTTTCCCATATCCAGGCTCGCCCCCAGATTCCCGGTGACATACCACCGCCTATTTCAGTACCATCTGGCCACCATGTTGGCAACCACCCTCAACCTACTGCCTCGGTTTCACAACCTATAACCCACTCTACTCACCAACCCAAAACTACATACAACCCAACCAACAGTCTTCATCATCTCAACCTCATCAACTAGACAAGCCAAAATTGTAACAATTTTCCAGATGGTGTCTGCACTAGTTGTTAATATCGCCAGGGGACAAAATGGAACCAAGGTGGATAGGATAACATATATGTCGGGTAGAGTTACTACGGGTGCACAATAATCCCTTACCAAGCCCGACAAATCTTTTGTTGACACGGTGAGAGGGTCGTAGAACCCCCAAGAGGTTTCTGCAACAAAATATTGAGTCCAGCTCAGTTCTATATTCCTAGGGATCCTTCCATGGACTGGCTTCAAAACTGCTTGGTTGGGACCCTTAAGACTCCAGGTCCTTTGAGCTATATGAAGTCAGTTTTTTGGAAGACGGGAGTTGATATTATGCCTATGGGAGGTGTATCCCTGCTAATCAGGTGTCAATCAACAGAGGCTATGGCGGCCTTCATGGATGAATTACCAAATTGCATTAACTAATTGTTTAGTTCCATCAGGCCTTGGAAGGTTGGCGATTATCGTCTCTGTTGGGTGTTAGTCAAGGGCGTTCCACCACACGTTTGGACTCTGGATTTTTTCCAGTTCCTTGCGTCCAACTTTGGCTCAATGATAGATTGGAGTGAGCGTCTAGGGGAAGGGAACATTTTGATGTTGCTGAAATTCTTATTCTCACATCATCTACGATATTCATCAATTTTGTTGTGCCTGTCAACATCAATGAAAACGCAACGAGATCAAAGTAGTCGAATCCCAGTATGATCCATTCGACTGGGACTGGCTACTTCAAAGGATTGCTAAGATTAGCGAAGGTTCTCGAAAATTTCCATGTCAATCTATCCACAGTGAAGACCACAGCGGCGCATCCTGTGAACGCACCAATGAGGTATCAAGCTCGAGTGGGCATTCACTTAGGTCCCACCCAAAATCAAAGACGGTCTTGGAGAGCCAATCAGAGTAATCCTTTGTCCCACTGTCCGAGGATCCTTTCGAACTATGCCCTATCATTAATAAATACTTAGCCACGATGCAGCCACAACCAGAGTTATTGGCACCATAGTCTTCAATACATTCCAAAGGTGACCAATTTGAACACGTTACTTTTATTCCTAGTACTGACCCTTCTATATCCCACCATTCACAGGCTATTGATGAGCCTTGCAACCCTATTGTCTACGCCTCGTCTGATTCCCAAGTGGGCCCCATAGAGTACATCCAGCCCATGACACCCCTACATACACAACAACCCATTTGTAGCTCAAAATCATTCCACCTGGTATCATACCCTAATTCACCGTCGACCAAGAGCACAATTCTTTGCAGTCCTTCCCCTTACAGGCCTTATTTCTCAGACTATGCAACATGTTCCAGCTCACCACAAGTCCCTAACTCGGTATCCCCATGGATCAATTCCGGTTTTCCCCTATGAGTGAATCTAATAACCCAGCTTTTCAATTGGCAGTTGAAAGGAAGGCGCTAGCTATCATCAAGTACTTAGAAGTAAAAAAGAAAAACAAGTTGAAGTTCTTATCAGGGAAATGAAGTGTTTTATCACTTCCTGAGATCCTTCAGGGAGTGACTGATTCAGACTTTCCAATAGTGAATAACAGGTTTGACATGGATGAAGTTACTAGCTCACATATCTCTGTTTGGGTTAACTACATTTTGACCCCTTAAATTTTGGTTTATTTTTGACTCACCCCCTGAACTTTGTTTTTCGTCAAATGACCACCTGAACTCCCAATTTGATGCAATTAACCACTTCCGTCCAAGGGCAGCTCACTTCCGTCGTTTGATGCAATTAACCACTTCCGTCCAATGGCAGCTCGCTTCCGTCAATTTGACAAACGGAAGCCACAGATTGATGACACGTGTTTTAATCCTGTCCGTCCATTTTTTCATTGAATTTATTTTTACATTAAATCAAATAAAATCCAAAAAAATAAAAAAGGAAAAGAAATAAAATGCTACCGATATCAGACCAAAAAAATATGGAAAGCTCCCATTAATTAGTAATTATTATTCTCTAAAAATATAGAAAACTCCTATTAATTGTTAATTATTATTTCCTAAAAATATGAAAGGCTCCCATTAACTGATACAAAAACAAAAAAATACCTAAATTTTAGGAAATTAATAATGATTATTCCCTAAAAATATGGAAAGATCCCGGTATAAAAATAAAAAAGAAATACCTAAATTTTAAGAAATTAATAATTATTATTCCCTAAAAATATGAAAAGCTCCTATGATATAAAAAAAAAATTCCTAAATTTTAGGAAATTCATTGACAAACCAATGAATCCTCTGCCCTTTTTATTTTTTTTCTCTCCTCTTCTTTTTTTCTCTTTTCTTTTCCTTCATCCTCCTTGCCCCTCCTCCTGGCCGCCATTATTTTTTTCTCTTCTTCTTCTCCTTCTTTTCTCTTTTCTTTCTCCCCCACGCTCCTTCTCCTCCTCCCCTTCCTCGCCACCTTTTTTGTTCTCTTCTTCTTTTTGTCTCTTTTTCTTTCTCTCCCTCGCCTCACCGCCCATTTTTTCTTCTTCTTCTTCCTTTTTTCTCTTTTCTTTCGTCCCCGGGCTCCTCCTTCTCTCCGTCCATTTTTTACTCTTCTTCTTCCTTTTTACTCTTTTCTTTCTCCCCCGGGCCCCTCCTCTCAGTCCTTTTTTTCTCTTCTTCCTCTTACGGATTGGATTTGATTAGATTGGATTTGGGGGTTGGAATTAATTTAGGGAATGGATTGGATTTGAATTGATTTAGGGAGTGGATTTAATTTGATTTGATTTAGGGATTGGAATTGATTTGTTTGCGTATTTTGTGCCAAAGTAATTATTAGTGAGGGAGTTTGATGTGGTGGGTACTGGGTAGGGAGTGCGACCAAAGGGGGAGAGGAAGAAGATGAATTTGGTTGTGAGGAAGAAGATGAATTGGTTCCTGCGTTCATTATTTTTTTCCTTTTTCATAATTTTTTGTTTTTTTAAAAAAAATAAAATAACCAAAAAATATTAACTGGTTAACAATCTGTTGTTTTCGTGTGTTTTTTTTTCTTTTTCTTAATTATTTTCTCTTTTTTCCCTTTTTATAATTTTTCTTTTTCTTTTGATATTATATTTTCTATTTTATTTTTTAAAGAAAAAAGAAATAGAAAAAAATAATGAATGATTAAGATCTTGCCATGTGTGACTCATCCCGAATTCTGTTAAATGATTTAACTGAAACCTAAAATTTTTAAGGGAGGGGGTTAATTGAATCAAATTGAGAATACAGGCGGTCGATTGATTGAAAAAAAAGTTCAGGTGGTAAGTCAAAAATAAACTTAAATTCAGGGGGTTAAACTATAATTAACTCATCTCTGTTTCTTTCACTGATCGGAGGTCCAGGAGACCAACCTTATTTGTGACTTAGTAGGAAGGAATCGAAACAACGCCGAGGTCACTACTGATCAAATTATTGGGGAGCTAGTGGACACTGAGGCGCCTGAATGGGTACACTCTAAGGCAGATTTGTAGCGTGCCTGCCATTTAATCAGTGTAGTCATATTAATCATCCATGATTAGTCTCATCAGCTGGAATGTTATGGGTATTTGTTCCAACAGAAAATAGGTCCAAGTCCGCAAACTGGATAATCAGTATCGAGCAAATTTTGTTTTTTTCTTAGCAAAACCAAGATGTCTAACGTCAATCACCTTTATTTTTTCATTAATTGTGAGGACGTGGAAACATTGGTTTTATTTCTGTGGATGCATCTGGGTTTAGCTGGGGAATGCTGTTCATATGGGATGTAAATTATTTCGAGGTCCAACATATGGAGAGCTCAGAATAGTGGACTATTATTGCATGAAAACTCATTCAACATGGCCTATCATTCACCTTATGTGGTGTATACGACCACTCTCAGTTGAGCGAAGAGGCGTATGTTCGGAGAGCTCATAGCTTTGAAGCAGGTATTTTCAACACCCTGGTTGGTGACAGATGTTGTGAATGTTTCCTAAGCCAAATCTATACATGTACACCCCTAAGAAGAGAAGCGTGTAAATAAGGAAGCTTTTTACTCAATTTAGCATGACGTGGAGAGATCTACACCGTCCACAATATGTACGGCTTGGATGATAAGAAATAAGGATTTATATTGCAGTACGGTATTGCGATTGAGGCAGTTTAGGATTTGGTTAGGCTCAGTTCTTCTCACCTACTCTCTTGTATTCTCTTCTCATCTACTCTCCTTTACTTTGTACGGGTTTTACTCCCCCTTAAGAGTTTGGATCAATAATAGAATCACCTTACTTTGGTCCTTTATTGAATTTCTATTTTGCCTAGTTCACTTCATTGGTGCTTTCATTGACTCTCTGCTTTGATGGCGGAGAGCATTTGTTACACAAGTTTGGAGGATTCTGTCTTCATGTATCACAAGCTCAACTGTGTAAGGATATGACAGGTATCAGCGAGATGCTCAAGCAGGTGTTGGCCCAATTATCCAAGTTTTATGCAGCAGAAACTCACCCTTCACCTGATGTTGCTTTATTTGGAGCAGAATCTACACTTTCAGCGGATTTGTCCCTTGCTTCTGGCTTTTTGGATCGCCCTCAACCCACTTCACTAGAGTTTTCATGTTTGTATAACCACAAACACTTGGTGGGCGAGGGTTCTTTGCCTGCGGCCGTTATTCAACAATATCCTTCTAATGATTTACAGTCCTCCGAGAGACATGTAACTCAGCTACAGCAAGCCGCCTCTACAGCAAACCCACATCCCCAACCTCTTAAGAAAACAAAAGCGATTCGGTTAGCTCCTCACAATCTTGAGTCATCAGAAGGACCTCTTCCTCGGCCGCAACAAACCATGGCTACTACAATCCTAATTACTCAACCTATTGGGATTGGCAAAATGCTTTGTTTGGCTCGTGTCCACGAACAAGTCATAATGGTGAGAACGGGTATTGCTAAGCCCAGTTCCATGCAGCTACCTTCTAAAGCCAAATTTCCTTTGGGAGAACCTTTTTTGGCGGAAGTTCTAACATAGGTTCAACATCTTTACTATACCTATGGTGAGTGGTACGTTTGGAACAATAGGTTTCAGGCTCTACTTCAATTTCTTTCTCCTGTAGATGATGGCGATTCGTTGGCTTCATCCGTATTGGAGCCTTTTATGGTTGTTCATGCTCTAAGGCTACAGCAAATACAAGAACAATTTGGTATTTTTTACAATACAGTGACGAGCAACTGTTCTAGTACTACTATAAACTTCTTGGGTTTTGTGCACACTCACATGGCTAACTTGTTATACCTCATTGCTGAGCACCCTCTTAATCTCTTAGTCTTTGTTGGTAGTGAGGAACGAATGTCTTGTAGTGACACTATGAAGCAAATTTTCATTTCTACTGGCTGTTTTTTATTACCAATTCAGGGACTGGACATGAGTTTGGGAGTGTATTGGTTGTCTCTTCTTGATCATTTACTTGGTTATGCTACATATCAATGCCAATTCACCCATATTGCTACACATGTGACATGAAAAAGGGATGTTCTTTTATTCCAACAAGTGGTATTTAGTAGTTTTCATGAACTCCCTGCTATAGAGTCTGCTATTACTTGTTACGGGTTGCAGTTTGTGTCCTCTACTGTGGATGAAGCTCTTTTTCCTCTTGTCATTATACTACCATTGGCTGAATGCTGGTCTCATATCTTCTTTCAAGTTATTGGTAAACTAATTCCTTGGGAAGGCCTCTATGTACTTGGTTTTCCACTTGCACCAGGTTATGTTAAGGGATATGCAAGAAGTGCTTATTTGGAAGCTCACACGCTCCTTCATCATGAATTGTTAAGCTCTCTCACATGGAAGTGGCAGCAAGCTCAAAATCACATGACAAGTTTTTCCTATGAAACTAGTACGGAAGTCATTTTACAGATAGACAAATGTGTTTATGTTGAGCTCCATTCAGTTCATCTTCAATGCCACAACGAGTTAAGCAACCAATTCTTTGATCCGTTTCAGAAGCTCCAATGTGAGGGAAAGGTTGCCTATGCATTCACACCCCATGAGATAACTCACAGCCATTCAATCATTCCTGACTTTTCCATTCTGCAGGTTCCTATCCTCTCTACTAGCTTCAGCTTTTGCTTAGTTCTTCACTTGGTTGAATTTTTGCAGTATATTTTGACCCAATGGGAAACTTGTATCCTTATACAAGTGATTAGTGTGTTGGGGAAGCTTTCCACTAGAGATAGGCACTTTGGCCAACAAAGAGCAGCACCACCACAGCTGATTACCTTGAACTTTTCGGACAAGGTTCACTTTCAGGTGGGGAGTATTGTTGTGAATGTTTCTTAAGCCAAATCTATACATGTACACCCCTAAGAAGAGAAGCGTGTAAATAAGAAAGCTTTTTACTCAATTTAGGATGACATGGAGAGATCTACATTTTCCGCAATATGAACGGCTTGGATGATAAGAAATAAGGGTTTATATTACAGTAGGGTATTGTGATTGAGGCAGGTTAGGATTTGGTCAGGCTCAGTTCTTCTCTCCTACTTTCTTGTATTCTCTTCTCATCTACTCTCCTTTACCTTGTACTGGTTCTAATCTCCCTTAAGAGATTGGATCAATAATAGAATCACCTTACTTTGGTCCTTTATTGAATTTCTATTTTGCCGCCGAGTTCACTTCAAACAGACGACTTTAACGAAACACTGCATCCCTCAGATTGTAAGAGTGGTTGTTTTTGTCGCGAGGGGGGGGGGTGGTGGGGTGGCGCATTCATACTATCGGATAGACTATTTACGTGGGGGAATTTGAGGTCAGCTAGTCATATTGACAGAATCTTCGCTTAAGGGGAGTGGTATACCTGGTTCCCGTTTCTTAATCTGAAATCAGGAAGCAAATAAAGTTCTGATCATGTTCCACTTATCCTCACCCAAGAAGTGTTGGATTATAGTTGGAAGCCATTCTGATTCAAAGATGCTTGGTGGGTTTATCCTTATTTTTTGAACATTATCACATCCATGTGGGAGAAGGCGTGTGAACGGATCCCTTGTAAATACAACTTGCTGAAGACGTTGAGCTTGATGAGAAAACTGTTGGCTAGCTGGAACAAAGAGGTCTTTGACAACATGGATAAATCACTTGAATCTGTCCAAGTCCAATTTAACTCTTTGGATAAGGCCGCCAAAAGTAGAACTCTTTCTACTGTGCAGTTGAGAAGAGTTCATGCACTGAAAGATGATCTTAATAATAAAAACAAACAGCTCGACACACTATGGAGGCAAAAATCTAAGGTTAAGTGGTGTAGACTTGGAGATCAAAACACCAAATTTTTTCATATATCGGCTAGCTGTCGAGGGAGGAAAAATAGGATTGAGCAAATCTTGGTGGATGGATGCACGGAGAATTACATTGTGAAGATTAAAGGAGCATGTTAATTGTACTCCAAGCTTTATTCCCAGAACGCCTAGTTGAGACACACCGTATGCGACCTCCAGTTCTCTAAACTCAGCCTTAAGGATGCATCAAACCTAGAAGAACCATTCACTATCGAAGAACTAAAGGCTGTTGTGTGGAGCTACGACAACACTAAGGCGCCCGGCCCTGACGGATTCAACTTCCTATTCTACAAGAAGTGTTGGGAATTTCTGAAACATGATCCTTTTTATATGGTCACCCACTTCTTCAACAGCGCCAAGCTTCCTATGGGGGCCCAACAATGCCTATATCACTCTCATTCCAAAAAAATCAGGTGTTATTTCCTTTGACGAATATAGGCCCATCACATTGGTCAAAGGTTTGTATAAGATCATTTCAAAGCTATTTGCACTAAGGATAGAGAGGGTCATTTCGAAATTAGTTGCACTCCAGCAAACAGCCTTCATAGAAGGCAGAAGCATCCTGGATAGCGCCTTATTTGCTAATGAGAACATTCATTCCTTGAGAACCCGTAAAATGAAATCCATTATGTGGAAACTAGACTTTAAGAAGGCGTACGACTCGTTTGACTAGGGATATTTAATCCAAGTTTTGGAAGCAATGCGGTTCAGTAATAAGTAGTGTGATTGGTGTTATGAATGTATATCTTCTGCCAGGTTGGCTGTCCTTATCAACGGGTCCCCCTCCAAAGAATTTTCAATGGGCAGGGGTCTAAAACATGGTGACCCACTTTGACCTTTCCTTTTCATCCTTGCAACAGAGGGTCTCGTATCCATCTTATCAAAAGCAGCTTCACTGAACTTGATCCAGAACGTGAATATTCATGATATCCCTGTCTTAGTCCTCCATATGCAAATAACACCATATTATTTTCACTAGAAGAATTACCTACCTTGTTAAATCTAAAATGGTGTCTTAGGGTATTCGAAGCACTATCAGGACTACACATTAATTTTTTAAAAAAGTAGTGTAATTGGCATTGGCTTGAAACAGCAACAGGTGGAGGAATTAGTTAGCGGATTACATAGCAGGGAAGAATGCTTCCTTTTCAACTATCTAAGTTAAATGTAGGTTAAAAGCGTGGAATGGACGATTTTTGTCCATTGGTGCTTGCGTAACTCTAATAAAATCAGTTTTGTGCGGATTACCGGTTTATTACATGTCTCTCTTCAAATTTTCTTTTACTGTGGGCAAAAAATTGGCGTCCATTATCACATCTTTTTCTGGAGTGGCTCAGAGAACTCTAGGGACACTTATATCATCGCATGGAAGAAGATACCAGTGCCCAAAGAGCTTAGAGGCTTGGGCATTATTGACCTAAGGACTATGAACCAATCCTACCTCTTCAAGTGGCTGTGGGCATTTGCAGGTCCAACGGAGAAGTCATGGAAACCACTTATAAGAAGCAAATGCGTTGAAAATATGTCAGCTTTATGCCACTCATTTTTCTCTTAGGAAACGCTCAGCCTCTTAGAGTGATATTATACATTCGGGCTCTACTAATAGCCAAACTGGAGTCCCACTTTCGGAAGGTTCCTTCATCCAACATGGCTCAGGTACAAGTCTCAGTTTTTGGTAGGAGGAATGGACAGGTAAGGGTATTTTTGAAAGAGCTTTTTCCTAGGCTTTTCTCCCTATCTACCTGCAAGGAGTGTACTGTCAGTGATTGCATTAAAGAGGTTGGCGATCATCCTGTGTGGACTACTGATTGGAGATGTCCACTTAGGGAATGGGAATTGGTAAGGATGAACGAGCTCTCAGCTAAGGTGGCTAGCACGGCTGGATCTCCAGAATAGGATGAAATGAGAGTGTGGAGGCATGCTGTGGATGGTGCGTATTCTGCCAAGAGGGGCAGATCTCTTATTTGCTCCTAGTTAGGCTTTAAACGGGACAAACCTTTTATATGGTACTCTCTTCCAACTTGAGGTTGTTGTAACTCAAAGTACTATTGATGAGTCGATAGTTGGGTCTGATGATGCTGTTGCTAAGATTCTAGGAAAGGAACACTCAGGAAGGGTTCGATGTTGGAATAGTGTTGCCCATTCCAATCCCACATCTTGGAGAAAGTGCTTGTGGGGAGTTTTGTTTTGCTATAAATAGAACTCCCCCTTGCCTTAGAGATCCATCCCAAAAACATTAGAGTACATTGTATCCTAACAATTGTACTAAATACTCTTCCTCTCCTATAAAAAGAGCAGTGCTCCGGAGACGTAGGCATAATTGGCCGAACTCCGTTAACAATTTTAGTGTGTTCTTTCTTTTATTATTCCGCCTTTAATTTCCGCATTTATTTAGTATTCAATATTGGCCGGCTAAGCC
>JAKUCV010002259.1:32786-61873 GCA_028386065.3 Turnera subulata | reverse complement strand
ATTGGTAAGTCTATTGTCATATGTCGGTGAGTTTATGAGATTAGCTTAAACATGAACAGTCTGACGTAAAGTTAGCTCAGGTAAGTTGATACCGATTTTGTGTTTGTGCTTGCTGTATTTCTATTGTGTTCTGTGTTGGCTTGGGTGTATTTGCGGTTGTATGTATACTGTTGTTTATTTGTTTATCGGTGAGACAGTGATTGGTCTCACCCCTCACACAGTTCCTGCAGGTTAGGTTTGCGTACCGGCGGCTGTGGCGTTACCTCGGACAAGACTCGGATCCATTAGCATGCATCGTGTCTTGCATATAAAATGTTACTGAATATCTAGAATTGCTTCCGCTGTGCAAATGTTGTTGTCCCCACAAGGTGACGAAATTGTGATTTGGATTGTCTATTTATCTTTTTATTAATATGTGTTGCTGCTTTTATGATATGTTGGTCACGTGGGGAATACTGTTTACTGTAATTACTGTTAGTCGGGTGATTTTAGGTCAGGGTGTTTCATTTCCTCTCACTTTCTTCTCTTCTCTGTGTATTCTCCTCTACCTCAGACTCACCTTCTCTTCTATGAGTTGTGTTTTTTGCATATGGATTTCATTCTCTAGGGAATGAATCATCAAAACTACAACAAATGGGTGCTTAATTTCTAAATTTGGGTGCTAATCTTCTTGGTCTTCTTTTGCAGCTTTAGGTGTATTTTTTTTTACCAAAGAAAAATTCAGCCCACATCCCTAACATTATGTACATACAACATATCAAAATATCTATGTGATTTATATCACAAAATCCTTAAAATTATGTGTTTTAGAAGGAGGGAGCTTTTTTTGTTGCACTCCTCCAAATCCAATAGTTGACCAATAATTTTAAAGGAAACTGTTTTTTTTTGTTTGAGAAATTTAGAGGAAAATGTTTAATCTAAGCAGAATGCTTACAAAATTCACGACAATCCTCCAATAGTTGCCTTCCTCACGTGACAAATGCCACTTTTTTTTGTTATTGCTTGGCATCTTCAGTCGTCGCATTTTGGATTCTTTCATAATCTCACCTTGTATATTTCAACTTTGGCTAGTTCAGTTTATACGATACCATAAAATCTTGTGACAAAAAAAAACGATACCATAAAATCTGAAATACGAGGGGTTAATTACATTTTGACCCCCTGAATTCCGGTTTATTTTTCACTCACCCCCTGAACTTTTTTTTTCATCAAATGACCACCTGAACTCCCAATTTGATGCAATTAACCACTTCCGTCCATGGGCACATGGATTCCGTTACTTGCACTAACGGAATATTCCGATGAATGACACGTGGCAGCATCATAGCCGTGTCATTCATCGGAATATTCCGTTAGTGCAAGTAACGGAATCCATGTGCCCATGGACGGAAGTGGTTAATTGCATCAAATTGGGAATTCAGGTGGTCATTTGACGAAAAAAAAAGTTCAGGGGGTGAGTGAAAAATAAACCAGAATTCAGGGAGTCAAAATGTAATTAACCCGAAATACGAGTATAAATTTGGTTATTAACAAAATAAATCTTAAGTTGGCGCCGTTGACTTAGCTTGGACGTTGTCATGCCATGTACATAACCGTTACCATAACATGAGTTGACCTGTGGTTCACAAGGGGTCCAGATTAAAATAGAAAGCCACACATTAGTTCAAATTTAAATGAAATATATAGATGGTACAAACAAATCAAATCAATGGATGGTGATCAAATATAGTACATAGCCCTTAGAACTTTTTATACTTGATAACTCAATATATGACTTGTTGGGAATTATAAACATGTTTAACTAAATAAGCATGGCATAGTGGAAGAACAAACTGTTTTATACCTCTTTTGATCAGAGTCAAGATTATCACATCTCTCTGGATTGTCGTGTTGATCGCGGGATAATTATTAGGAAAATATTCTATGTTACAACTTAAATGTCCTAAATATTATGTATGAAGATGTATTGTGTTTTTACCAAACAAAAAATACGTTAAATTGAGAGAAGAGGACTTATGCACCAGCTCTCTTATGTTCATTACCTGTGTTAACTTTTATTCTTTTTTTTAAATGGAGCAATTACATTTGGGTGGAGTAGGTTGTTTGGTCTCTCTCAAATAATTCATTATGACGATATTTCGTTACTTTTCTCCGTGGGATTCCCCGGGTCAAGTTAATATCCCAATGATTAACAATTCCATTTTTTTTTTATTTTTTGTCAGTTTTTTTAATAAAAGGAAAAACATATACTAATTATCACAAAATTATGGTAATTTTGGATAACATGAAATGTTATGTAACTTAAGCACGCAACAAAAAATTGTGGAGCTACCGTAAAAAAAAAAAATGTGGAGCTTATAGTGTCACCACAAAGATTGAGATCCCCTAAATTACTTGACTAACTCAAGTAGCCTGGATATTAATACAAAAAAAACTTTAGGCCAAAAAAAATAATACAAAAAAACTACGTTGCTGACTGAAGGGGGGTTGACACCATATATACGGACCGTCAATTACTACTATGGACAACATAAATTACTTTTCTTTTTCGAACAACCATAACGTAAATTACTTGAGTATGGCTAAAAATTCAAAGATTTATATATTAACCTCAATTCAAAAAAAAAGGGTCCAAATTTTTTTAAAAAAGATATTAAATACAAAAGACTAAAAGCTCATTAACCCATCATTACATTCCCAAAATTAAAACACCCCTCCCTATTTCAAAATTCAAAACAATTACCGCGAATCAAGCACTCCACCATTTTTTTTATTAAAAAGAAAAGGATTTTCAACCCAAAAGTATTAAAGCGCGACGCTCCCGATCTCGCCACGTCACTAATGCCCCACACAGCAATGATGACGCGTCAAGATCAGGTATGTCCCCCAATATCCTCCTGTTCCCAATATAACGGCTCATCCGGTAACATCCCGCTACTCAAAATTTCCCTCCCACAAATTCGAGCGTTACTTTTCCCATTCTTCTTCTCTCTCAAAAAAGGGGAAAAAAAAAAAAGTTTTTCTAGGTTTTTCAAATCCATAAACACTTAAAATCCCCCCAAAAATCAATAACAACACCTCCACATTTTCCCGATTCGCGATGTCTAATTCCCATGAAACTACCTGCGCTTTGTTACTAACCGAATTGCAGGTTCTTGTTTCTCCTCCTGATCCATTTCGTAAATAAATTACGATTTACTCTTTTTTCTTTTGTTCTTGTTTTGATCTCATTTTTTGTTAATGGAGCCAGAAAATATGGAACGAAGTAGGGGAAGCCGACGACGAGAAGGAGAAGATGTTGTTCCAAATCGAGCAGGAGTGCATGGAAGTGTACCGGAGGAAAATCGGCGACGCGAGCAAGTGGAAAGCGAGGCTGCAACGGGAAGTCGCTCTCGCGGAATCCGAAATCGCGAGTATCTGTTCTGCTCTTGGAGAGCAACCGCCACTGGTGAGTTGGTTAGTTAGGTGGTTTTTTCTTTTTTTAACGGTTTTGGAATTGTGTGTGCTTTCGGTTGATTCTGTATTGTTATTGGAATTTTTGGTGTTTGTTTGGCTTTTTTTTTTTTTTAGCGCGGGAAGAGAGTTTATGTGAACTTGAAGGAAGAGGTGCAAGGAGTTAGTCCACTGCTCGAGGAAATGCGGAGGAGGAGAGAGGAGAGGAAGAGGCTGTTCGTTGATGTTGTGGACGGATTGCGAGATCTTTCTTTTGAGATTTTCGGGTCAGCTGAAGATGATATGTGTAGACTGGTAGTGGAAGGGGCTGATTTGTCTGTGAAGAAACTGGAGGAGCTACAGAGAAGGTTGTGTGAGCTTCAAGATGAGAAGGTTTGTTTTCGTTACATTTATTGATGGCGTTGTAGTTTATGATAAGGAAATGCTGAAACTGGTGGATCAGGGAACTGAAATTACATAATCTGATGAGAATTTCAATTTGTACAATTTTCTATGGAAATGATAAACTTAATTTGGGTGGTTTATGTGCATTACTTGCAGAGTCGCCGTTTGAGGCAGGTAGTGGGTCATGTGGAAACTTTGAAATCTCTGTGTGGGGTTCTAGGTATGGATTTGAAACGCACATTACATGAGATCCATCCAACTCTTGATGATTCTTATGGAGCGAAAGACTTAACTGACGATACAATTAAGAGGTTGGTTACTGCAATTGAAAATTTGCGGCAAGTCAAGATGCACAGAATAGACAAGGTAGTTGTCCGTGTGAAATTAGTGGTATCTATGCATTGTCTCCTTTCTTTTCTGTACTTATAAGTTTGAATTATTTTTTTTTTACACCAGCTTCAAGATCTAGCTACGTCGCTCTTGGAGCTGTGGGATTTGATGGATACTCCACTTGAGGAGCAGCAGATGTTTCATAAAGTTACCCAACATGTTGCTGCATCGGAATCTGAATTCACAGAGCCTAACATGCTCTCTGAGGATATTATCAGCCATGTCAGTTGCTTTTGTTCAGTAAAGAAATTAAAGTTGTATATGTATCTGCAGCCATTTTTTGATTTGATGACTGGAGTTGACATCTTTGTTCTCCTTTCTTGTTAAAGGTTAAGGAGGAAGTGTCAAGGCTAGAGCAGCTCAAATCGAGTAAGGTGAAAGAGATTGTTCTGAAAAAGAGGATAGAACTAGAGGAGATATGTAAGAAAACCCACATGGTTATAGATACACTCCTTGATGGAAGATATTCGATTGAAGCTGTGGGGTCAGGTAAAAGTATTATCTACTTGTCGTCTGCCACTGCCACAGGACTACTAGTCTTCAGTAAAATTGATATGCCTCTTGACAATTAAGTGCATTACCTGCTATCTTATCATTGTCATCAGGTTTGTAGTTAACATTTTTCAGGAGAAATGGACCCTATACACCTGCTGGAAGATATTGATCTTGAAATTGTCAAGGCTAAAGAGGTAGCTTTTAGCAGAAAGGACATTCTCGATAAGGTGGAGAAGTGGCTTTCTGCATGTGAAGAAGAGTGCTGGTTGGAAGAGTACAACAGGGTAAATCCTTTTTCCTTCTTCTTTAACTTAATGTTTACAGTTACTTGCTCCACTCCTTGACTGAATAGCCTCATGTTCTATGTCTTTTTAGGATGACAATCGTTATAATGCTGGAAGAGGTGCCCACCTTATCCTGAAACGAGCTGAGAAAGCTCGCGCAGTGGTTAACAAAATTCCCGGTAAAGTTATTGCCTCATATCTTTATATATGGATTTTCTGTAGTATGTCACTTCATCGTAAAATGTTAGCTTGGGGCTCATGCTACAGTTCATTTTGACACTTCATTGTTATTTAAGTTATACATAGGTTAAAGTTACTGGATTTCACATTGGTTTGACGTACACTTTGTCAATTACTGTGTTTTTGGTGGTGGAGCAGCAATAGTGGAAACGCTGACTTCTAAAATCACAGCTTGGGAGGAAGAAAAAGGGAAGCACTTCGTGTTCGATGGAGTAAGAGCTCTTCATCTCATACTTGTATAATGTGCGATGTTTTACCTGATTTTAACAATGGAACTTTTCTCAAGCCAACTCGAACTGGATTTGCTATAGCAATTCCATTGCTCTTGATCTGCATACCATTTCATCCAAATATCTTTGAATTCTTGTCTTAAGATTCTTCTGATGTTCAGGGACGACTGCTTTCTCGGCTGGAAGACTATAATGATCTGAGGCAAGCAAAGGAGCTGGAAAGACTAAGGCAAAGAGTAAGGACCATGTTTATTTTAGTTTACTGGTCGGGACTACAGAAACATAACTGTGAGCAACTTTTTTGGTATGACTAATCGTTTATGTTTCAGGACCAGAAGAAAAGTCAAGTGCAACGGATAACTGAGCAGGAAGCACGTTTTGGGTCAAAACCCAGTCCATTACAGAGCGCCAAGAAGATTTCTCGACCCTCAATTGGAGGTGCAAGTAATCGGAAACTTTCCCTTGGTGGGGGGATGCTTCAAAATTTAAAAGCTGAGAAACCATCTCCCCTCGTGCAACCAAACAGAAAGGGTGCCTTTTCGAACCAAAACAGCTCTTTAAGATATCAACAGTATGGTTGTGCTGCACCTCAGTCTTCAGGTATAAACTTCCTTCAATTATAACCTTATCCCATTTATAAGTTAGGGCGCCGTTTTTCTCTTTTTCACGGGAATTTTTTAAGGGGGAAAATAGTAAGTAGGAAGGCTGAATACGCGGTAGTGGCAGGCAACTTTTTTGCAAAGTAAGCCTGGGCACATTATAACTTACTAGTTGTCTTAAACTTTCAAACGTTGATTATTTATCAGTAACCTTTTGTTGAAAAACGTCTGTAGGTAGGAGATGCTCAGAGATCCCTGGTCCATTTGCAAAGAAGCAATCTTTTACTACAGCAAAGGAAGGATTAACCGAGTCACGCTTTGCTCGAAAACCCCTCTCTCCAGTTCCTTTAACGATGTCCTCCAATGTCAACATTGCAAATTTCCTGGAAGATCAGAAAACAACTCAAAGTGATGAACCGAAGCTTCTCATCAAAGCACCAGCAGGGTCTCCTTCCAATTTAATCTCCACGGGAGACATCAAAAATCAAATGATAACACCTGCAAGAGGTCCCAAAACAAACTGCATAGCTGATGGTGAGAACAGAACACCAGAGAGGATGCCAATTCCAGTGCCAGCAACACCATTAACGTCAGCCCCGATGATGGTGGCATTTACACCAGCGACCCCTCACGTTAGAGCAATGAAAAACATCACCGAACGAGTTGAGTACTCTTTCGAAGAGGTGAGGGCTGGCTTCATCTGCCTAAGATCGTAAAACTGATTGTGAACGTACTATTGTTCCACGGTGTGCGAGTTGGAGGTATTAATAATACTTGCCCTTGGAGTGCGAGTGGTTGATATATACTTGATATACTAATATACCATTGTTTGTCATTGGCCTTTTTAGGCAGGGTTGTTCAACTAGAAAAAAAAATGGTTGGTACTACCATTTGTTTATTTACTTGTCGTTAATGGTTGGTGGTTTTAGTAAGTAGATGGATGAAGATGAGGGCAAGAGGTTTAAATTAATAAATGATTTTCCAATTAAAAGATTGGGTCCATTCAAAGTTCAAACGCTGGGGTCTGGCAGGCATGTGCGCTTGCTACAGTGACAGTACCAGAGGATAATATAGCCAGGTCCAGGCAACCTCGGACAAGTGGAGCTACTCGTCCCACCAGCAGAAGCCTGGAAATTAATTGGCTCCTTTAATAAATCCTTCACAGTCACACCTGCTGCTACTTACTAAGTCAAAGCGTTTGCCTTTGCCACAGAGACCTAGGGCCACTCACAGAAGCTTCCCGCTGCACAGTGCATGCTGATTTGGTTTACACCTGTAAAAATTAAACCTATCCACAAAGATGTAATCGAGGAGCGATATTTTTTTTTTTTCCCCGACATGAATTATACAAAAGTTTGACTCATGAGATTCATGGATTTCCAGCTCAAATGGTCATTTTCGGTCCCTAAAAGAATATTAAGATTGGGGATTTGAACATTTTTAGAATCGATGGGGGGACAAATATGAGTGAATAAAAGAGATAAGATCCAAGCATAAATTTGTAGGCATATAGGACGAACGAAGGTTTCAAAAGTTGGGACAGAATTGGTAACACCATTAAATTGACCACTGCCTTCAATCAATAAAGCAAAGGTCATCCTTTTCAAACTATGGTCTAGTACCAGACAATTACCAATCTACCATTTAGAACATTTGTGTTTTTCTCATTTCTTCTGATATAATTAGAGAAAAAAAAATAACGTAAGCAAGCACCCGTGGCAAGCGGGATTTTGCCTTTGGTACAAATTTCCACGTGCAAGGTTTCCTACGAATGGGAAGTAGCTGCTTCTTCTTACATAACCTTCATTCACCAAATCTACAGCACCATCGTAAGCGTATCAGTTCAGATTCGGACCACCAGAAATCTGATCACCACCCGCAGGTGACGCAATCGCCGCTCGTGACTCGTGGAGCCATAACTAAGAGACCCCCCACAGAGACAAAATATGCTTGCAACATTGCATAAAATTAACTAAACCCAAAAGAAAGGAAAGGAAAGAAAAAGAAAAAGGAATGGAAAACCTGCCTGCCCACAACAACAAATACATGCTAGTAAGTGGCATATTTCGTGATTTACGAGGATAATTTAGGCAAATCTCAACAAACTCAATACTAGTAATTTGCTTGCACAAAAAGACAAAAAGCAGGTCAGCGGCAAGGAAAAGGTTGGTCCTCCAACGCTACCTTTGCAGCTTTAATAAATAATAAATTGAACCAACAAAATAATTGTTTACAAAAGGCATTTACTTTTTTACCATATTTCACATTACTCTCTTCCCCCAATCCGAAATTACTATACTGACCCATCTTAAACTTGAATTTCAAAATTTCAATTCCCCTCACGGACGTGAAATTTCTCTTAAATGAAATGCATTTATCGGGTTTAGCAAATAATTGATTATTGCTTTACACAGATATAATTTCTTTCATTTTTTCCCCTATTTTCTCAGTTAAAGAGTATCATAATTTTTTTTTCACTTTCCCCTTTTTTTCCTTTTTCTTACACTGGTTTTCCGTTCAGACCAGGCAGCCAAAAAAAAACACGGCCAGCTCTTTCCCGACATCTTGTAAGTGAAACCTGTAGTTGTCTTCTTCCTTTTGTTTCTGTTCAGAATTCTGTTGCTCCCACAAAATTTCACACTGTGTGAGCTCAGGGAATGCCAAAGAGACTGAGTCATAACAGTTTTACTTAAAAAGCTTTGTAAAGAGGTGCTTGGTGTTGGAGGGTTGCAGTTACAGGTCATGATCCTTAACTTTTTCGAATGAGTTTTACTTCTAAGTTTCGTTTTCTTACCAAAGATTTGTTTTTTGACCAGGTTCCCTTTTTTTTTTTTTAATTTTTCTGCGGAGTTTCTGGTTTGAGTAGTAAAGTTTTGATCTTTTAATATGTAAGCCAAAGTGTTGAGCTTGAGTTGGTTACTCTGTGTTTTTTTGTGATTTCAGTTTATGTTTCAAGATCTTTGTTGATGTTTTGCTCTTGGGGATATGCATTAGTTTTCTGAGTTGGTGTACTTTTTGTTTTTTTGATGAGAGTTTGGGAAAAAGAAGATCAATTTCCTTTTTGTTCGGTTTACTAGCTGGAAATATAAGTGCAAATGTCTAAAGTTGGAGCATTTTGGTTCTTTTAAGTTTATTCCCTTTTTTTATTAAGATTTTAAGACTATTTTTGTTTGTCAACAAAGACTAGCTTGACTCGCAGGTTTCTGTTTGTCGAGTAAATTATTTGTTATTGTCCTCTCAGTTACCTATTTTCTTATATGTGTGTTCTGTTTTACAGGAATGCTTGTGGTTCTGTAGATTTGGTGGACGTTGTATTCTGTTTTTTTCACAGATATAGTGACATAGGATACTGTCCAATTTATGCATGGAAGCTAGAGAGGGGTTAAGTTCAGGGGTTACAGTGATAGGAGCAGAAGCTCCATCAACTTACCATGTGGCTCCAAGGACCGAGAACCCTAGCCAGATTGGTGGGTCACCAACTGTGCCAGTGACTCCAGGTAGTTTAGGATTGACCGGAACAACTGAAAAGAAGAAGAGAGGGAGGCCTAGGAAATATTTGCCTGACGGGACTGTTGCTAGAGCATTATCTGTAGTGCCAATTTCTTCTTCGGTCCCACCTGGTGGAGACTATTCTGCTGGGAAGATGGAGAAACCATGGCCTGGTAGTTTCGAGAAAAAGAAGTACAAGAAAATGGGAATGGAGAATTCAGGTGTGTTTTTTTTCTTGTGTTTTAATGTTATTTTTCTAATTCAACTTGGAAGTTGAGACAAGCTGCACAAGATATAATGGTGATTGATTTATCATAACCCTGTTGATAATGACGAGTTTGGTTGGATTTCAATCTTTGCCTGCAGATAGCTTCTGGTTTTAATGGTGGAAGTGGCTTTAAAATTATTTACTTTGGGTGCAATTTGAAGTTGTTGAAATTTCTCTCTTGACTGGATTTGAAGTTCCCTTGAAAGATTCCTTAATAATACTTTTTAACTATTCTGTGGGGCCTTGTTTTGAGTTGCTCTTTCAGATTCACAATTATAATGCTGATTCTAAAAAAAAATGAGGCTGGTTTTCTGATCTTGATGTGAGGGTCAGAGACTATGCCAAGTCTGGCTAAGATTCTGTGTGTAAGCAATATAATTTGGTGGCATAAACAAAATGAAACTTGTTTATTATGCTCCATTTCTTGATTTCAGTGTATTGCAGGCGCTCTGACTTGACCGGATGGACAAAAGCATTTGTCTCTGTATTTGTCCTTCTCAAACATGTCTTAATTCGTTCATCAAAGTTATTGCCTTTTCAAGTTTGAGTTTTATTGGAAACTTTACCGTTTTAATTCCCTTATAATGCAGCCAATTCCTGTTGATGCATCCAAATCATTACTGTTTTCTTGACTTTTCAAAATTACTCATGGAGGGGTATATATTATCTAACAATTCCTTGATTGTTACTTTGCAGGCGAGTGGGCATCTGGTTCTTTTGGTACAAATTTTACTCCCCACATTATTACTGTTAATACGGGCGAGGTAATACTTGATCTAAGGAAGTGTAAAAACTGAAGTTTTCTTTGCAGATATGCTGAGACTCTACAGCTTCATATACTTCCATGCTTCTGTCTGTGCATGTACTTGAGTGTAGGGTGTTTGTGGAGGGCAAGAATAGTATTTCATGAAGGCTATGTTTGCAAATTTCTCATCAGGTCTTTAGATCTGTAGGCAAGCTTATGATGCATCCAATTTTTGATAGTAAATTGCAGAGATATATTCACATTCTGTCACTAAAAAATATGGAGATGCTTTGCTGCTGTGATTCTGGTGTACGAAGGTTAGAGTAATAAATTGTGATATGAACATAATGAGAATTGATCATGCTCCTATCGTGAGCTTATCCTTGCCGAAAATAGAAGGTGTTTTGATAGATGCCATAAGAAAATCTCTGTTTGCTTGAAGTTTATAGAGAGGTCTTGGATTGAGAGTTTGGCACCATTTTTTGTAAAGATTAAGAGTTTGGCTATTATTCAGTATCTTTCAATTCTATCTCAGTAGTAGTTCAATATGCTGCTCAGTTCCTATGATGTGATTCATTTGTGCCTATTTTGGCCTTCATAATCATGATGGAATGCAGACCAGAATTGTTTTTGTTTGTTTAATTTTAGGTACGAATGAGATTGTTGATACTTCTGTTTTTAATTGGAAGGACACTGATTACAACTTGAGTTTCCATGTCAGCCTTGTTTTACTCGTTGTTTCTTTGGTTGTTTAAGGACGTTACGATGAAGGTTATATCATTTTCTCAACAAGGACCTCGAGCTATTTGCATCCTATCTGCTAATGGAGTAATTTCAAATGTTACCCTTCGTCAGCCTGATTCTTCTGGGGGTACTTTAACATATGAGGTCTGTCCATTTTCATCATCTTTTTTATGTTCTGTAAATTCCAAAAGCTTAAATTTATCAGCTGCTTTAGGTTCATGCTCCTGACTCCTGAGGGTTGTATGTGCTTGCTCTATCTATTTGAAGTCACAGACCCACCATTTCTTGTTTTTCTAAAAACTTTTTTTCTCCTTAACACTATGTCAGAAGCATTGGTCCTGTGCATGGAATAATTTATAGGGAAGGCCTGAAATATCTAACCTTCTAGCGGCTTGGCACTGTTACCATGTGACTGCTTGATTGGAGAAGGTCCTCTAGTTGTGTAATGGGGTCTACCTTCTAAATTATAGGCCTTGACACTAGGTGGCGCTAGGTCTTGTCTACTGATGATACAAAAGACATGATGCAAAATTTTTTTTGGTGTTTCTTTACAGCATATAATGTAGAGGATGAAGTTTTGGGATTGAGGCTCACTTGAGTACTTAAGGTTGTTGTTTAAAGTTTTCATCTTCTCTTTATTTTTATAGGGGCGTTTTGAAATACTCTCCTTGTCTGGATCATTTATGCCTACTGAGACTCAAGGAACAAGAAGCAGATCAGGTGGGATGAGTGTCTCCTTGGCTAGCCCTGATGGTCGTGTTGTAGGGGGAGGTGTTGCTGGGCTTTTGATAGCTGCGAGTCCTGTGCAAGTAAGTCCCCTACTAGTACAATCACAAAAGGGTGGTGGTCCTTTCTTCTTTTCTTCTTTCGAGGCTTCACATTTTGGGTTAAAAAAACAGTCTAAATTGGAGAAATGGTGCACTCTCTTGAGTCAACTACATAACCCTTTTCACTTTGTTGTCAGGTTGTGGTAGGAAGTTTCCTACCAAGCAATCACCAAGACCAAAAGCCCAAGAAGATCAAGGTTGATTCCTTTCCAGCCACTATTTCGTCAGCTCCAAGCATGCCTAATGTTATGCCTGCTTCTAACATGGACCGAGACGACGGCATGATGGGGGGGCACGGGCAGCAGAACTCTTCCTACCAGAGAGATAACTGGGCTACAATGCACTCCATGCAAGATGTTCGAAACTCCGGAACCGACATCAACATATCTTTGCCGGAAGGTGTTAGTTCATAAGCTCCAGTCAAAGGATCATTTCAAGGACTCTCTAACTTAATTGATTGGTCTTCATGTTCGTTTGTTGGAGTCTGGTGTTGCTCCTCTTTATCAACATTTTCCAGTTATCCTGATGAACAATATTTTAGGAATAATTAAGTAGTCTTTAGGCGTGACATACTTTTTGGCTGGCTTAGACAGGAAAATGTCTGATTATTAATTAGGCTAATCTAAAGTAGGTGTGTTTCGTCCTTGTATCTGGGTGTAAAGACTTGATTTGCCTCTTTTTCGGCTGAATTTATTGGTGACTACCTGCTCTGTCTCCTAAACCATTGACTGATATTACAATGGTGTCACATATATGAATGCCATCTAGATCAGATATTTTCCATTTTCCACAGAACAGTTTGTAAAATTGGTTAGATCAATGTTTGTCTTGAGTCTTGACTTTCGATGATCCGCTAATTCCCTTGTTCACCTGGTTCTTCCACTTGCAGCCTAGTAAATTAAGGTCCCTGTCATGCAAAAATTAGTGGACTAATTTTTTAAAAAATGGAAAATATCTGATCTGCATTCATATATACCTTTTGCAAAGTCAACAGTATTGGGCCTAAAAAAGCTAAAGTCAACAGTATTAGGCCCCAGAAAACAGTACTGGGCCCCAAAGACCCGAAACTTTTAGAGGCCCAATACTGTTGACTTACTCTCCAAGTAGAAAAAATTAACACTGGCCTGCAGTTCATAAGCACAATTCACATTCTGCATTTTCCTTCAACTAATAATAATGGATTTCTCTCAAGTTTATTCTGATCTTCTGGTAGGTTAAATTCTCAGTCACCAAAATTTCTACCCCACTCTTTTCCTTGGTATTAATAAAAGAAACAACAAGCTGTAAAACAAAGCATCACTTTCTATCCTTTTTTTTCTGATAGATAGATATCTTTAGAGTTAGGAGCAATCACAATATCACTTGGTATATATATATATATACATATCTGAGGAAGAGTTGGTAAGGAGTTTCCGGGACTTTTACAAAGCGTTGCCCTTTTTCATAAAGTGCATGTCATTGTTGGCTGAATGACGTTCTTATCACATACCTCACACAATTGATTAATTTAATTAACGAACCTGTTTTTCTTCTGTATAAGGGTGGACTGTGCAAATTTCTTGGTAAACTCCCCTATTATATTTTAGTGCCGAGCTTACCCTGAAGGTTGTATATAAAGAACACAAAAATGATTTCCCTCAACATGGGAGAATAGATAGAAAGAATGAAGACAGTTAGGGTAGTGTATTCACTTGTATGTCTCTGCTCTTCCATGAGTATCCGTTTGATCCTATTGACCCTCTTCTCTTCATTCCTGTTTTCAGCTTCTAAACATTACAACCTTCTTGTTGATGCCTACAATTTGTGTGTTGTGGGTAGCTCCAATAAGATCCGAGTGGCTTTGTTCTTCATGTTGGTCGTCAATCTTATCAGTATCAGGATCTCTCTTGGGAGTTGCAATATTGCTTCTACAGGAGATCTTGACCACTGGTTATCGCCTCTCCCTCCCCTGGTGTGTGAAGTGAGTAACATGATGAACAAAGAAAGTGAAGAGGATGATGGTGATTGGAGTACTGATAATAATAAAGAGGAGGATCATGGTTATGATGGATATGATGGTCACTACGACGATAAGATCAATACTACAGAATGTGAGGAAGACGGTGAAGATGAGAATAATAATCCTCTGGTGTGGAGAATGGAGGAATATAATAATCTGAAGAGGAGAATAGAGGAATTTGATAATAATCTGAAGAGGAGAACAGAGGAATTTGATAAAAATCTGGAGAGGAGAATAGAGGAACTTATTGCCAAAGTTAATAAACAATGGAGGGAAGAGTTACATGCAGGCACTGCAGGCGTTTAGCTTAGTGGATCTTGTTGCTGTCCAGGAAATACAAGTTCAAGCCAAAAAGTTTCTTGGGTTTATGTGGACGTGCATGGAAAGAATGTAAAGTCTTTAGTTTTCAGTTGTTGTGAATAGTCCTGTTATACTTATTTAGTTGCTAGCTAATCTCCCATGTCGTATTAGAATGCTGGCCTGGGGATAAATAGCCGAAGTCATGATGGTTATGTCTTTGAGGACAAAGTTAGGAAGCAACACATAATTAGCGCGTGTATATATATATGTCTCTGTATGATATGAATCGGTATCTCAGTATTGTAGTTGGCAATTTCTTTTCTTTTCCTTTTCTTGAAAAATGAACTGTACAGTTCATTTTCCATTTAATATGGCACAAATCTGATTCTAATGGTATGGGTTGAAGTAAGAATACCTGCTTGCTGGTTAAAAACCAAAATTGAAATCAATATGTAGCATAGTTAAGCCGGTTGGTGATAGGTAGTTCATATTTTCCGTTAAAAAATGGAAGGGAAAGACTTACTGCTGCTACTAAACCAAGAACAAACAGTAGTTCATTCCCTGTATCGTTGATTTTTTTATTGTAACTTTAAAGTCATCCTCATCGGATGAGATATTTTTGTTCATTTTTTTTGATATGAAGATATTTTTGTTCATAAAATCCATAGTTGCCAAGTCAGCCTTGATATGATGTCTGTGTCTTTGCTTACATAAGTTAGCTCAAAATTCCAACTCAAAGAAGTGTAGATGTTTACATACCCATACAATTCAGGCATACACTGATTTCACAGATCAATACATCAAGATTTAAATATATCATCGTCAACTGATTCAACATCAAATTCCAATTAAAATAAACAACAGCGGAACTGATCAGCAGGGTATCTGATAATATAATATCCAGGATTTGAAATTTCTAGGAGGATTCATAAGCATGTGATGTCATTTGATTACGTTCCAGATCAGTCAGCTTACTTCTCCCCAGCTCCAGCCCCATTATTTAAATCTTGCACACAGAATGTCTGTCTTCCTAAGAAGTGATGTTTTGGTTCTGCTACCAAGTGGATCCCTCAACAGGTGTTAACAAATATTCTGCCTTTTTCTCTAAACAGAGAAGAACAATTCATCATACGATTCATTTTTACCTCCTGCGCTTTGATCCGCACCTGTTAAGGCCTTAAGGGTGAGCACCTTACCAACTGATCAGGTTCCATATGCATCTCCCAATTTCGAATCCTGATTGATGCTTAAAGGACTCCGGCCCTTCTCCATTGTCACCTTGCTGTGCTCTTAGAAATGATTTAGCTAGCTACTGTCACAACTGCAGCGATGTTACTAAATGAAATTTTGTCACTAGTGAAAATTCTATTGTAAAAGTTTCAAGTGGAGTGTGAAAAGCGAATTGACCTTAACTAACTGGATCACCATCCTTGTAACGACCCGGGTAAAATTTATGTCTTTACCGGGACTGTAAAAGCTTTGTATAGTAATTTACCGAATAAAAATAATCTTTGGTAAATATTTTATGGAAAACCAAGCATCGGATTTCAATTCCGAGCTTCACTCCATACCCCGGATATTTTTGTGGAATTTCCGAGACGAGTTGGAATTTTCCGAATCTGGAAGTTGCGAAAAGACAATTATGCCCCTGGGTAAGTTTTTGTCACAGTAGGAGTTAGAAGGGCAGTTAAGTCATTTTGCTGGTTCAGATATTTTCTAACCAATTATGCAATATTCTGCACTGAAAATTTTCTCCCCGAATCTCTTTTCTTTCCACTGAAAAAAAAATTTCTTCTCCACTAAAATATTCCTTGAAGAAAAATTGCAACTCAGCATCTCCTTTCCTGCCCATAAATTTTCTAACGATTGCTTCTGACTACATCAATCAAAAATCCAGTAAGTTGCCTTACCTCTGTTCTCTACTGCAAAATTATTAGTCTTGAAAAAAAAAAACAAAAACAAAAACAACAAAATCGTCACAAGCACACACCACTGCCGCCACCGCCGTCGCGACCGGCCGTCATCCACCACCATCAACCACCCACGCAATCACTGCCGCCCCTTCCTTTTTCCTCTCCACGACCGCGCGCCGCCACCCGCATCTTCCGCGCGTGCCGCCCTCCCTTCTCCTTCCTATTCCAGCCGCCGTCGTCGTGGAGCAGCCCCGAGGAGCCGCCGTCTGCAGATCGCGCCGGAGCCACTCGCGACGACCCGCCGACGACGCCTCTCCCTCGCCTCTCCTCCTCCCTCGCTCGCGACGCACCGCCCAGCCTTCCTCCCCGAGCTCGCTGCACGCCTCGCCCGTCGCCATCTCGCCGCCGCCGCCGCCCTGCAAGTGAGGTGAGCTTAAGGAAGAAGATGACCCGGAAATGGGTCGCGGGTCGCGGGTCTGACCCGGCTAAAAATTAGGTCTTGGGCTTTTGGATTTTGGGGCTTAGGTTTAGGTGTGGGTTGGGTTAGAATTGGGTTAGGATTTGGGTCTTGGGTTTGAGGTGTTAGATTTGGATTTTGGGCTTTTGGTTTTAGGTGTGGGTTAAAGTTGATTGGATTGGGTTTAGGTTTTAGGCATTGGGCTTGGAATTGGACCTGGCCCAGTCCGAACTAATTGATTTTAAAAAAAAAGAGAGAAAGAGGTTAGTAAATAAAAATGATAATGGAAGAAAATAAACTGGAAAATATGTAAAAAATTTTAACAAATAAATATGGTTAGAAATTTTCTGGAAAAGAGTAGTAGATGGTAGGTAGTTATAATTTGTGGAATTAATAAAATAATTACACTATAATAGCATCTTTAGGAGATTAAGATAAATACTACTTGATTATTTAATTATGGTAAGCACAGAAATGTTGGACCGGAAATTCTTTTATTTAAGTACTCCATTAATTTCTAGGAAAATTATTTTAGCTAGCTAGTACCTTTGAACATAAGTAACGACAATTATTTTTGAGGAGATATATATGTATAAGTACGTTGGCGTTTAAAGAAATATTTTATGATAAGAGTAATTTTTGGAAAAATACGGCAAAAAAAAATATATACAAGGTATATAATTGTATTTGTAAGCATAAATGAAATAAAACCTTAACACAAATTATTTTAGGAATATGTATATGGTTAATAAAAATTATTTTAGGAAGTACAGACTTATATAATAAATACGGAAAGGGTACTATCAAAGTAATACCGAAAAAAAAAGCCAGGTATAAATATAGTATAGAATTTTGACGCAGAAATAATAAATAGTGAATAATGGTGATAACGGGGTTCATCGGGACGTAAACGAATCGGATTAGCTTTATTTTTACGGTATAACATCATTTACATTTATGTGCATCCTATGTGAATATGTGCTATTACTTGCTATATAGGAGCTGATCAGGAACAGCATCCCGAGGAACCGGAGCCGGGACAGTTTGAGGATTTTCAGGAGTAGGGAAATCGGCTAAGGTGAGGATGGATAACCTTTGATATGTCGCACATGATACTGTGTTTGTTCTTCTGTGATTATTTTGCCTGATTGAACTGCTGAGCCAATTGAGTTTGATTGTGATATTATTGCTGTTGTGGTTGATTTATTGATTGTGGAATTATTGCTTTGATGAGATAACTGATATTTGGAAGTTGTGTTGACGACTTATTTGTCACTAGGAAAGTAGTGGTATGACTGATAGGTTAGAGACTGTTTTGTGGTGGCTATGATCTGGTTACTTATGTTAAGCATGTCTATGCTTGGGATGTCTATCCCGTTATTATATTTTTGGGATGTCTATCCCTGGGTTACTATTTGGGAATGTCGATCCCTGGATTGATCTAGCACCCAGAGCATGTTGATAACCAGGTCTGACCCCTAGCTTGTCCAGTGACAGGGCCCGAAAGATAAAACTTGATAATATTTAAGCATTCTTTTGGTCTTGGCTCAGTTATTTATCTGGTTGTATCTTGTTGTGATTTTGCTGGAATTTTACTTCGAAAGTATTGTGTTGCCTGCATATTACTGTTTATCTTTCGTCGGTGAGCACTTCGGACTCACCCCTCGCCTGCGGGGTTTCATCCCGCAGGATGAGTTGTTCGTAGTACAGGTACGTGGTTCGGCCAGCCGCTGTTTCTGTTTCACCAATCCCCGGATCCATACCTCCGCTGCTGATATTTTATATGATGTTGTATTGTATATTTCTGCTACTGCTGTTGTGGTTTGAATAATGGTCCCCGGGATCGGGTGACGGATGTTGTATTTGAGATTACGTGTACTGTATGTTATTTTGTATGTACTGTCTGCTACTATAATAAGAACAGTTCCGGCACGTGTTTACTGTGTACGGTAAATACGGGTCGGGGCGCTTCAATCCTCACTCTAGATTGACTGGTACACAAAAGAAAACCAATTGGTCGAGCAGATAGTGACATGGTTTCCACCAAAACATACAATGCATATAGTAAATGAATCCTGAAACAAAACATGAAACCGAGAAGATATATACAACCATATTCAAAGGTTAAATTTGGCCTGTTATGTCTGTTCTTTTGTTGTTTGTTCCATGTGTGTACTTTTTGATTTATTGGCCTAAAGATGCTTATCAGACCAAGCAACACAAATGCTGATTTTGCGTTGACTAGTCTCCCCTTATGTTAAATATAAGGCCTTTTTCAAAGTTTGTCTAGATTTACATGAAGCCATTTGGCTTCATTGGTTTTATAATTAGTTCTGATTTCCACTTGCCAAGCCATTAATGTGTTTTGTAAGTTCGAAGTCAACGAAATTAACCAATCTGTTTTCTCTAAGATACTCCTCTTTCTCCAAGTTGACAAAAAATAAGTAGGAAAGGAAACACCGGGTATTTTAATTGATGTGAGCTTCTAATATGCAGCTTCTCCTGATTTGGTGTTCTATAACAGCACTAGGAAATATGAATGATCTTTCTTTCATGTCCATAACTGAAAAAGGAAGAGGTAAGCTATAAATTCCAAGTTTGGTGATGATTACTAGCTTAATTTGTTTTCATCCAGGTCTTCCATATTGACAAATACGGAGTAAAGCTGAAAAATAATCAATTCGACAATAATTCATTTTTAATGCAGGAATATATAGATCTGCTATCGTAACAAATAGAAGTTCAACAGTGGCGGCAGATTTTCCAGTTAAAGTCGGATTGTTAAAAAAATGACTAATTCAAGAAACATTATCAGCATAAATCAGTCAACAGATCAATAGCTTGATAATTTCAAGACAAACACAACTTCCTGACACGCTTATATATGGACCTATAGTTCATAACATTTTTTATTCACCAATAGCAGGCCCTGGAAAAACCTGAGAGAACGTTTGGAAAGACAATTATCAGTGCTGCAATTTCAACCATTACATACAATCCCACAAGGTCATTTCAATAACATATAACACAGCAATTGAAACATAAAGGAAACAACTCATTGCTTCTTCCTTGTGTTATCCCCCCCCACCGGGAACCTTGTTCGAAGCCTCGGATATAGACTGTCTACCTGGCAGTTTTCTGCTTTTTAAGCCTTTTCTCCCGCTAAAACTAAAGTTGGTAATCTCTGTGGCCTGTTTCCTTACCCTCACTAACTTTCTGTGCTGCTATCTTTGTCTCACCCTGTGTTCTCTGGAAGGACCATATGTTCATTATTAGTGATCAGCTTGATCCAGAAGAGCTCACAGGACCCTGATATTAAAAGCCTACAAAATAAATAAGCCTTGATAAACTACTACTTTATAAAGAACTTCCTGTGGCTATGAACACAATGGCATCTGCATTGTGACAAGAACCTTGAAAACATATTAAAACCTTAATCTGCTAAAATATGCATGAGTAACATGCCTGATAAGTTATGTGAAAGCAACCAATAAAGATAATCAGAAACTATAGAGAGCAGAGAATCATTGAAACTGATTAATGCATTGAACACTTGTATTATACACATCCCTACAACTTGTAATTTAAACAATCTCAAAAGCAGCTACTAACCTACTAGTTTCCACTCACTGTTCTTTCTCTTAAAGTAATCATTTAGCCTTAGCAATCCACAGTTAAATGCCGTCCATATCAGCTATCTTATTTTTCTTCAATAAATTAATCTGAAAGAGGAAGGGTACTCACAGAGCCAAACTCAGGAACACCATTGCCTAGTTAATCAGATTCTTCCCCAATTGCGTTAACCAAACTGAACCACGAATACAATCATCACTTGAGTTGACTGAATCTGCAATTAATAAGAATATTAAACAAGAATATGCAAGGGCATTTACCAGAATAAAGTCATCAAGGTAAGAGATAGAAGATGGCCGAGCTTGTACATCCTCAGCTGCTTGTGCTTTTCCAATTGGTTATAGATCTCAGTGATGTCAATCAAGTGCCGTCTCTGCAGGTACCTGAACATATGCTAAAAATCACATCACTACAAGAACTCGCACCCTTCAATAAAGTACCCCCCTTCCATGAAATTATTCCAAAACCTTTTTTACTTTATTTGATAACCCCTTTAAAATACTGATAAAACAGATGCGTTCCTTGCATAAATATTCCTGCTTATGTTATCAGCAAAATAATTGACCCCAAATTTGGATAACCATTCATTTTCTTCTGAAAGTAAGAAAATCGAACAGAATATAGGAAAGATTGGAAAGTGTAAAAACTTACGTTTTTACATTGTAGAACAGATGTGGCAGAGACAAAAGACACATGAACCAGTGTCCTGCTAAGAGATAGATGACGCAGATCAATCCTAGCCCGAAATATTCTGCCAATACAAACTTAATCGACCGAGATGCTAGGTCATATGGATTCAAGTGATCGAACTCAAGATCATAAAAACTAACGAGCTGCAAGAAAACCAAGGAAAGAAAAAAAAAATTAGGACATAGTTTGCAACCCATCAATTCCTGTCAGGTTTTTGTAGTTTCTAGTCGTCAGAATTAAAATCCTGAACTTTTGCCGCTACCAAGGTAGCCTGCCTGAAATGACTTGTCATATTTCTTACATCGTAGGAGGCGACAGGAAGGAGAGTTTAAGGAACATGCTCAAAAGGAAAATAACATACATATAATATACTTTTCTGTTTTCCTCGAAACAAGCACTCTAGAGGATGCAATTGCTTGTCACGAGTATAAATTGGAAAAAGGACAAGGAAAAATATAATTTACAAATGAATCGAGTGAGAAAGGAAATGGACCTGGTAAAAGACATTGCTCGTCACGGTTACAAGAAAACAGAAATTCCATGCCCATCCTGACACCTGCTCCATTGCCTTCTTTTCTTTTTTGATTTATTTGCGTATTTGTGTGTGTGTGTGTGCAAGCTCTTGCTCTTTAAAGTTTTTACCATGTTTCTGTGAATTGTGATTGAGACTGATGGAGAGGGAATTTTGATTTGTTTCTCAAAATTAGGATACATCCAACGGCTAGATCTGTGGCATTGAGACATATCCCAACTCGTTCGGTTTGTTTCCGGAAATTCTCTCTTGGAAATTTTGGTCAACAGAGGAAGTCCCCGGAAATTCAAATACTTTCTCCAAAATTTTTGGTTAAAAAACTAGTAATCCTCGTACCCCTCACTGCCACATGTATTTGGAGGAGAAATTTACTAAAAGAATCTTAACATCCTAGCCTTATTTACTTTACACATTCCTAGACCAATCCTAATATCATTTTTTTTTTATCTTTATAAGAGAGATCCTCCCCCATGATAGAACAAATATCCTAACGTATCATAATCTTTGGGAATCATTTGTATAAGCTTAACTAGCAGTGCCAGGAATTAATATGGATATAGAGATAAACTGTTAAAACATTTCTTTTTTGTTTGTAAGATGTATTTCATTACATATCAAAACAGCTAGGATCAGATGAGGGCACATCCTGATTCATTTTATCAGCCCTGAGGAGTTGCAAAATCTCTCTTGGAGGCTGTCTATACTCTATACCATCTACAACCAATAGGAATGCTCTTTTTTTTAAAAAAAAACTATAGGAGGACGCTCCATAAAAAAAAAAAAATAGACCTTTTAAATTCATTACGGAACGAACAGAATTTTAACGAAAATTCATTATGTAAAAATAATATAAGACTAGATATTGCAAGGGGGTAAAAGTAACAGATCATACATAGCTTAAAGAAAATAGGAAAAAAAGAAGATCCAACAAATTAACGGTAAACGCTAATCTGTAGAGTTTCTAATTAGTAATTAAAAAAGAAAGGCTAGAGTACTCAAAGCGGAAATAAGAAGGAAAATCGTACTAATTATTATTACATCCCTTGAACTGTGATGAAAATAAGAAATATAAGGAGTAGATGATTAATAAGCCCAGGAGGAGCCCATGCAGGTGATGCTGCGGATTTGTGACGATGGCCACCATACCCGCCACCTCTAAAGCCTCCACCTCTACCACCTCCGCCTTTGGCCACCACTAACGTGACAATCAAAGCAACAATTGCGAGCACAAGCACTATCTTAGCCATGTTGTGTGTGGTGACCATCTTCGTATAATATATATATCTTTAGTCCTCTCCTTTAATCTCTATTTGTAACTAACAAAGAACCCTAGGAGCTGTTACGCTTTTTTTCTTTTTTTGACGAACCAACTTGTAAAATAAAAACTTTTGAGCTTGCTTTCAAGAATTTAACATTTACTGGAGTATATATATATATATATATACAGGTTAGGGAGCAGAATTAATATGATATTCAAACTAAAAATCGTGCAAAATTAATGCGATACAGAGCTTGTGCCTTATGCATTTTAAGATAAGTTTAAAGAAATAAAAGAAAATCTAAGCATTAAAAACTCATGGCACGAACAGAATTTCGACGAAATTTCATCATGTTGAAAACTAATTAAGCATAATTAATACGATATTAAAAGACTAAACCCATAAGGGAAAGTTAAATTAGTAACGGAGTCGTCAAAGCGGAAATAAGAGGGAAAATCGTACTGATTAGTAATTATTATTACATCCCTTGAACTGCGATGAAAGTAAGAAATACAAGGACTAGATGATCAATAAGCCCGGGAGGACTCCATACAGGTGATGCTGCAGACTTGCTATGATGCCCAGTACCGCCATGGCCACCAATACCAGACCTCCACCCGCCACCTCTTGAGCCTCCACCTCTACCACCACCTCCACCACCTCCACCTCTACCACCTCCACCTATGGCCACCACTGATGTGACAATCAAAGCAACGATTGCAACCACAAGTACTATCTTGGCCATATTGTGTGTAGTGACCATCTTCAGATAAGAACCCTAGGAGCTGTTAGGCTTCTTTTTTTTTTTTTTGGTCGAACCAACTTGTAAAATAAAATTCTTTAAGCTTGCTTACACGAATTTAACACCTACGGGAGTGTTATATATATAGGTGTCAGGAAACAAAAAGAAAAAAAAAATCCGAATCCTTGTAGGCCTCGTATTATGAAGAGTATTCTTGCTCCTGGGCCTGGCTTAGAAGGGAAAAAAATAGGAGAAGCTTTATTCCTAAAAGAAAAAAAAAAAGAAAAAAAGAGGAAAAGTGCAGCGCAATAAACAATCGCCACGTGTGGCATTTGACCCAAAAATGAAATCCTCACGTCTTTGACCGTTCCCGGTCTTCTTCCTCGACCGCCACCTTTCTCCCTCATAAACCCTAGCTCTCCCTCTCAATCCCCTCCAATCAAAATCCCCAAATTGATTGAGGCCGCGAAAAACTACTACTACTACTATTCCGATTTCGCTCAGCTTCAATGGCCGGTGACTCAGATGCACCGCACCAGTATGTAGCTAACTCCTCTAGCTTTTAACCATCAATAAACCAAAAAAATTAGTGTTGTTAAGTGATTCCGTTCTTATCAAGTCTAAGCAATCTTTTGATAATTTTTTTTCAAATTTTAGTAAATAATAAATGGTAATCTCCAGGTGTCCTAAGTGTGTGGAGTTGAAGCTTCCTCGTGAAGCCGCAGCTTTCTGGTGCGTGATTGTGTTTTTCTGGTTCTCCATACGGCGTCGTCTTTGTAATTTTGATTTCTAGTGATTTGAAAATCGTCAGAAGTTAATTGCTGTAGATGGCGATGCTTAAGTGTTAATGATATGATATTTGTCTCCGTATAATTGAAGAATTTGTATATGTTAATTAGTACACAGGATTGTTTCAAATGATCCTCTCTTTATTATTTGGTAACGTGACTTAATTAGTTGACTATTGCCTTATTGGATCTGTTCTATTTTGCTCCTTTGTTTTTACTGTATTGCATTGTTTTGCACAGGTCGCCAATATATCCCCCAGGCGTTTTGTTCCTGCTCACATTGAACTACCTGATTGGGCTGTTGATTTATGCACATTGACTAGTTATATAAGTACAGAGAAACTTGTATAGAAGTTAGATCTATTCTGTTGAAAGCTTCGGTAGCAGCCAATGGCTCTAGAGTTGTACGTATTTGACTATTTAATATATGCAGTTTAGTTAATACGAGCCGTTTAAGCCTCTTTTTTAACCGAAAAAAAGATTTAATATATGAGTACATATATGACCTAATGACTAGTGAGGACCAGCATCAAAAACCTATGGCGCCAACAGAATTTCGACGAATTCATTATGTCAAAGATTAAGCATAATACGAGTTAGCTCTATGGCTGTACCAGTGAGTATCGGATTTTTCTCAATAGCGGAGAATAATTGAATTGAAAAATGATAAAAGAGTAAACGCATGCAGGGGGGAAATTAAAGTAACAAGATCATATATAGCAAAATAGAAAAAAAAAGAAGATCCAACATAACAACCGTAAAGACTAATCATTAGTGTCTGTAGAGTTTCTAGCAAAAATTGTACTTAGTACTAATTATTATTACATCCCTTGAACTGTGATGAAAGTAAGAAATACAAGAACTAGAAGACTACGTGCTTTGGGCGCCAGCGCCATGGCCATACACCTGAAGATGCCGAGTTGTTATGATGCGCCCAGCCATATTGGCCGCCATACCCGCCACCTCCAAAGCCTCCACCTCTACAACCTACTCCATCGGCCACCACTGATGCGACAATCAAAGCAACAATTGCAACCACAAGTACTATCTTGGCCATGTTGTGTGTAGTGACCATCTTCATTTGTAACTAGAAAAACCAGGAAGCCTAGGAGCTGTTAGGCTTTTTTTTTTCTTTGTTGACGAACCAACTTGTAAAAAAAAAATCTTTGAGCTTGTTTTCATGAATTTAACACTTAGGTGAGCCTCTATATAGGCGTCCGGAAGCAAAAGAAAAGAAAAGAGAATTCCGAACCCTTGTACATCTCGTATTATGTAAAGGGGTATTCTATTCTTTCTTGTATTATATTCGGTTTTCGAAACCAAGTCAGTCAAAAACCAGCGAGCCCAGCCCATTACGAAACCCAAGATTAAAGCACGGGCCTGATCCATCCAGCACAGCTCAGCAACAAACACCGCCCGCAATGATCTACAAAAACGACATCGTCCTCCATCCGCCACCCCTAAACCTAAACGACGCCGTTACTTCACTGAAAATCCTCTTTCGTAGGGAGAAAGACAAGCCAGATCTAGTCGAAACCAAAATAAACAGAGACAAGAAGACTAATAAACCCCCTTCACGATTTCCATCCATCAAAAACACTTCACTTTCTTCGCCTTCTCCTCCCAAATTCTCCTTCCCTTCTCTCTGTTATCTCCACACAGAAATACCCAGAAACCATGAAGAAGGAACACGCCAGCTTCAACCCCTACGACAACAATGGAGGGTACTACTACTGCTATATCTCCGTATCCGCTTCTCTTTTTTCCTCAATAGGGGTAGATGCTCTCGCGCGTGTGTACAGTTACTATAATGTTTAATAACTTCGATTGTTGTTTTTTGTCCTTGTAGGACTTGTGTTGCGATTGCCGGTGCCGATTACTGTGTGATCGCCGCCGATACCCGTATGTCCTCCGGTTACAATATCCTCACCCGCGATTACTCCAAAGTTTGTAAACTGTACGTTTTTTTTTTATTCTTCTCTATCCCTTTTCTTCCTTGTGTGTGTTTTGATTGGCTGAACTAGTGGATTTGGGGTTTTGGGTTGTTTTAGTTGTTTGACTTTTGGGGAGAAAGAACTGATTTTGTGTGCAATTTTAGTTACTAGGTTGGTGTAGTTGTGTCGAAGATTGTGACTTTATGTCTGTTTTGTTTGGCTTGCAGAGCGGACAAGTGCTTGCTGGCTTCTTCTGGGTTTCAAGCGGATGTGAAGGCCCTGCAAAAGGTGTTGGGGGCTAGGCACCTGGTGAGTTTTTGGAAAACCTAGCTTCGCTTCGCTCTTGTTACTTTTGTTGTGTCTTTGGGTTAGTGTTGTTTTGCCTAGATATCCGTGTTGCATCTTATACTGTGCATTTTGGCAAATATGAAATTAATTGATTGATATGTCTAGTCTACACGTGGTTACAAGTTTCATCATCTACAATTTGTATCAACGAAGATTTTTCTTTTCACCTCTCACGACAAATTTCCGTCAAATGTGGTTTGGGTAATTGAGTTATTGTCAAGTTCAAAGTGGTTTATTCTAGATGAAGGATGAGAATATTGTCGCAATAATGCTGTAAGGACATGCGTTTTGCTGAGTATGCATATGTAAAATGGTCGGCATTGTGGGAGGAGCCCATGGTCTGAGTACCACAATTTTCTTGCTTTGTCTAGGCTCTCTGCTTATGCCATTAGTTTGTTTTAGTTTTGTATTATCTAAACTTCTGAAGACAAATAAGTATAGTTAACTTAATATTATAAAATTTCACTTCAATAGGAGCATAACAAATGCATTGGCAATGTTGTAGCTTTGCATTTATGCATTTGATGGCATGTTTTCGGCGCATTACCTTTAGTTGCCAATTGCATATATATGATGGTGCTGATGCTTTCATCTCTTCCACTTCTTTTGAATTTCAGATTTATCAGCACCAACATAACAAGCAAATGAGCTGTCCTGCCATGGCTCAACTACTATCTAACACTCTTTATTACAAACGTTTTTTCCCGTATTATGCTTTCAACGTTTTGGGAGGCCTTGATGATGAAGGTGAGTTGATCATTCCTGTAATGAAGTTTTTAAGTTTTTCTTATTATATTCTTAACTGATTGAGGAGGCCTTGTAATAAAAGTAAATTAATCAAAATTCGCAGTCCACTTTGAAGTGCTCTCATATTGGTGTTGTTGTTCCAAACTTTAGGCAAGGGTGTTGTTTACACTTATGATGCTGTTGGTTCATATGAGAAGGTTGGGTACAGCTCCCAGGGGTCTGGATCAACTCTCATCATGCCTTTCCTGGATAACCAACTCAAATCTCCTAGTCCTCTCTTATTGCCTCCCCAGGTTTGAGGACTTAGCCCATACTATTGGACCGATGTTCCAAATTGTTGTTTTTTAAATGCCTGCTCTTACATTAACATATTATGATATCTGCAGGATGCTGTAACTCCACTCTCTGAAGCAGAGGCGGTTGATTTGGTCAAAACTACTTTTGTTTCTGCAGCTGAGAGGGATATATACACTGTAAGCTGCTCAACTTCTCTTGATAGGAAAAGAGGCTTCTTTTGCGTTTTCTTACTGGTATCTCATTCTTCATCATCTTATTGACACCTCACCTTTGATTTGCAGGGAGACAAGCTTGAGATTGTCATTTTGAATGCTGATGGTATTCGCCGTGAATACATGGACCTCAGAAAAGATTGATTTGCTTGGAAGAGTTTGTTGGTCCATGGCTGTTGGAGTTGTTTTTAATACCCTTTTTCGGGCATTTAGTGACTCTTGTTTCAGTACGCTTCCATTCCAATGTAGCCTTATTGAGTAAACAATGACTTTCTTGTTAATGGATAATTGTGGTCGCAAAGCTGTACTTGTAATTTAGGCAATGTTCAGATATCAAGTGGATATTCATGTTTGCTGTTCCAGAAAAGGATTTAATGCTGATTAAGGCCATTATATTGTTGCGCAACTCGTGATCTCTGTGAAAGTTCATTGCTGCGAATTCGAATTCAAGTATTCTAGTATGTCGCTTTAGTTAGCCATTACTTTCCCTTTGGCATGTCTGGAAGGCACTATATTCAATCCTGTTATTTTACTTGCTAGAACTAGAAGCGTCCTTTGGCATGTCTGGAAGGCACTATATTCAATACTGTTATTTTACTTGCTAGAACTAGAAGCGTTTGGAAGTATATGATTCAAAAGTAAGCCAAGGTAAATTGGTAAAGTACAAGGGTTGATGGCTTAAGCTTTTCATACGGTGGTAAAGCCAGCAAGGGACAATAGATTAGAGAATAGCGCACGACATCTGTTATGGGTTGCTAAGCTGCGACTCATTGGAACTATGTATTTTCCCAGTTAAACAGTTCAGAATTGGAGTGTTTGGCATGCACACTGGCAGAGTTTCTGAACTTTATTGGATCAGACGGGGAAAAGTTGGACAGAGATCTAGAGGTGGCAAAATGGGTTGGGTACCCAATGGGTTACCCATTTAACCCATGGATAAATGGGTAATGGGTATAAATGGGTCAGTACAATTTTATATGGGTCTAATTGGATAATTTATCCATTTAACCCATAAAATAGTGGGTTTATATGGGTTGGGTAATGGATATCCATGAACCCATATATTAGTAATCTAATTCAATTATCCA
>JAKUCV010002259.1:11244-31886 GCA_028386065.3 Turnera subulata | reverse complement strand
GAAGGTAATGCTAGATACTGAAAACTTACACCCAGTACAGGACTCTGATATTCCACATGCACATAATCATCTTTCTTTTCCATAATCTTGGGCGTGAATTTGTCTGGCTTCGTTGATTTTATCTGCAATCAGGACACAACAGAGTCTAGTTTCAACACAGCCAGAGCTAGATATATAAATAAATAGAGTTAACGAGCTTTTTAAATTTCTCTAATAGAAGATTTTTACCACTTCAAATAGCTCCTTCATTGCCACCTCTCTGCTCACAGGCTGTTTTCTATTGGCATTGTAGTTCCTGCAAGACAAATATACAAACATAAAAAGCATTGTCAATGTTGTTGACTGGTGGTCGGCACCCACCAAAAACCTTAAAGTTTAGGTGGGGGCTTATTTTTCACGTGCGAACAAAGGAGAATTAGCTTAGGTGGACCAACAGCATTAACTAGAGAAAGGGAAGATACCAAGGAGGAGCATAGTGGGTAAGATCAGAGATGTTCTCTGCAGTTGAGATACAGTTGTTGGTAGCCGGACACAGAGCTAATGCCTGTTGGTTCTTTTGGACTCCAAGATACTCTGGCCTCTTCCCACTGTTAAAATGAAAACAAAAATCTACATGCTTAGTATATAAAATCCACTTCTATGTTTTATTTACCCTGCCGCTCCTTGAGAAAAGAAATTGCCAAGATTACTCAATAAAGGGTACCTGAGATTGAAAATGGCACCAACTACAGCTAATTCGCTGCTCCTCAATATCAATTCCCTTCAAATATCAAAACACAATGTTAGTCTACTACATTCTATGCAGAGGGAGGAGCAAAGCAAGTAGTACAAACCTGCGGCTACTTTGGTTGGTGGGTTTGCTGTGTTTTCCTTGGCATACGAGGATACGGGAGCGAGAGAGACCAAGGCAGTTTATGCGAGGTGTCTTGTAATAATAATATCCACAGTTAGCGCCTGTCGTTATTGATGATGATGCCATTGAAGCCATTTCAAGCAAGAAGCAGCTCCTCTAGTTTCTTTCTTTCTTTCGCGTGTATCTTCTGCGCCAAATGAGGCTATGAGAGGTGTGGGCTTTTTATTTCCCTTATGAAGGCACTGACCCAATTGTGCACTTGTGGTACCACCGTCCGCACTTTGTAAAAATGTTGGGCCTTTTTGACTTCCATCTGAAGTTGTACAACCCGAAAGGTCGCTATTGTTGCTTAACACTTACACATGGCAAATAAGGAAAATGCTAAACCCACCAATAAAAAAGGCATCAGTGGTGTCATCATCGCCCAGTCAGTCCAGGCCCCGGTCAATACCGGTTACATCCTGGCATTAGACCCTCCTCATAGGAGAGACCGCCCAACCGGGGCACCAGCGGACACCCTCACCTGCTACGCGTCATAATACCGGGAATCACCGGGCTCAACGGCCAGCACCCCACCGTGTGGAAGGCCATATTCAGCCGCATCACACTATGGGGCTTGACTGGAAGCGCCGGGACTCGAACCCGAGTCTTAGAGATGGCAGGTTGAAGGCCTTGCCACTGGGCCACCACCCCAGGTGGTACTCTGCGGCAATGTTGCACACTTGAGCAAGCACGTTTTTAAAATTTCTTTCTACCTCTTATAGTTTGTGAATTTAGAACGTGAATTTCTTTCTTGGGCCTGGCCTGATGTGTGGGAAAGTAGGTGTGTGATTTGGGTCATAATGTACCGATTGTATTCTTTTGGGCTTTTTGTGTGTAAGAGCCCAATTAGTTCAAGGATTTCTTGGACCCTTTGTCAGAGTCTGCCAAGAGAGTAATGGATATGACATTTTCAGCCCCACAAACTCACATTGATTTCAAAATCAGAAAGAAACCAGTCAACCATCCACAAGTTTCCTTTCCTAAATTTTCCTATGATTTTTTTTTTGACAATTAGTTAAATTATTAGACATTTGTAAGCATAATTAGCTACTAACCTTAGAAGACGATTACAAGACAAGACCAGAAAACATTAGAAAATGAAGACAATTTTTTCAATACCATAGAAATTCTCTCTTCCACGCAATACTTACATGACAAGACCCGTTCATGTACGTATACAATAAACAGGTTTTGCGTGACTATTGAATTACAAGATCCTTACAAAAGAAATTTCTCTGAAGTTTGGAATTGCCTGGTATAGCTTTACAGGTATTTTACGTTTTTATCTTACATACTGGTATATACTTACTAATTTACAACTTAAATGCCGCCAAACTTCTAATATATGCTACTAAGAACGGAGTTTCTTAATCTGGGAACCAATTGTAGGATATATAATTAGCCGATCGTGAACGAAACATCACATGTACCATCACTGAACAAACTTCCCGAACAGGAGCTATGCAGTTCTGCTACATCTTATTAGTACACACCATCTTAAATAGAATTATCTTTCTTGAATTCGTAACCAATACATAATAGGTTTGGTTCTAAGTTCAACGTAGGGGAGAAATTATTGTTTTTCACGTCAGATCTTCATAGGATTGGCTCTTCTCATGCATCTATTACTAGCTGTCTATTTTGCGTTTAAAACATCATCACTTTCTTTTTTCTTCGTTACAATCCCATCACTTCCTCCAGATAAACAAGACCTACGAATACACTACGTAGAAGCAAGAATGCAAAGTAAAATTTATATTCAACTGTAATAAAATTCACAATTAGAATTTGACACCGAGGAAAATTAAGATTGAGGTTGGTTAATATATTTATTTTTGGTTAAAATATTTATTAAGATTTTCTGTATTCGATTTTATGAGACAAAAATAATATAAAAAAAAACTGCAAATCAATCATCCATAAACTCCAAATTAGAGTGAGAGTAAAAAGAAGGAAACCGTACAGTTTATAATTGAGCTGGGTCCAAATTAGATGGTTTTCATCTGTGGCTCAAGTGGAGATGTTTTTCCTTCAACTTCATGGACAGAAACCGCATAATATTCGTGGACGATTCTCATCCTTATTTTTCTCCCATATGTATTTTTCCTTTGTCTATTTCCATTTACACATACTTCATACCCCCTCTTCTTCCACTTCTCCTTGGTGACAGGGACATCCTCTGCCAACAATGTTGCACTACCAGAGTATCCAAGAAGCGGAGACAAGTTTTGGTCGAAACCTTACAGTTGCAGAAAAATTGTGGTTCAGTTACTCAGCTAATCAACCTGATTACCTCCTTCACTGTCACAACATTTTGTTCTTGATCTTGTTCTACACTATATTTACTTTACCCTTCATGGTAGTCGAGCTATGCGGGTCCAAGAACATTGGCAAGTACAAGCTTCAGCCCAACATCAAGAGATCATTCTCTGACATGTTCAAATGCTACAAGGCTGTCGTGTACAGTTTCATTCTAGCTGTTGGACCCTTACAGGTCTTGTCATATCCAACCATTAAGGTACAGTACTACTACCATCCATTATTATTATTATGAAAAAGGTGGCACAGTACCATCCATTAGATCTTGTGAAATATTTTCCATCTTTATTTGTCTACTTACTTAAATTGATAATTTTGGTCTCCCTATCCCCAGTTTGCTAACATTTGGTCCCGCACTTTTAATTTTTATTTTAATTAGTCCCCTGATTAATTTTGTCGAAAAATTTTAAACCGTGGTTGGATTTTAGGGTTCCTACCTATTCAATATTAAAACAGTTGGATTCTATTGAGGAATTAAAATTGGTTAAATTGGCATTTTTCGGAAAATATTGTCCGAAATTGATCAGCCTAATTAAATCAGAATTAAGTAATATGAGGACAAAATATAGACATAAGGGTAGTTTCTGTCGAGAAAAAGACATATAAGGGTTTTGGGATCAAAATTATTTATGACTAACCCGTTGTTTTTTTTTTTTACTTTCTTGGATTTTTAACCCTTTTTTAATTATGTTACAGTGGATTGGGATCCGAACTGGTCTGCCATTACCATCTGGATGGGAAATATTTTGGCAAATGTTGGTTTATTTTCTAATCGAGGACTACACAAATTATTGGACACATAGGCTGCTCCATTCGAAATGGGCCTACGAGAATATCCACCACATCCATCATGAATACACAGCTCCAATTGCATTTGCGGCCTCATATGCACATTGGGCCGAGATCTTGATCCTTGGTGTCCCTTCATTTCTTGGGCCTGCAATTGTGCCCGGACATATAATCACGTATTGGTCATGGTTCGTTATGAGGCATTTGGAAGCCATAGAGACCCACTGCGGGTAAAGTCCTTCTTATCTCGGGTTAGGGTTGTTGATCACTATTATTCTTGTAATAATCCTAATTTATTAGTGGGTTATTTTTTTTTTTCCTGCAAATGATGCAGATATGACTTTAAATGGAGTCCAACGAAATTGATTCCATTCTATGGAGGTGCAGAGTACCATGACTACCACCACTATGTTGGGGGCCAAAGCCAGTGTAATTTTGCATCGGTATTCACGTATTGTGATTACATTTATGGGACCGATAAGGTGAGTCCACTAACATTAAGGATCAAAAAGAAACTCAAAGAAAATAGAAAGAAAAATATTAATTAAATTGATAGACTTGTTATTTTTGAGGAATAATGGCCCATTGTGATCCAAGGCTAATGCATAGTTTCTTTGCTCAGGGGTATCGCTATCGAAAGTCCATTTTGAAGAAGCAACTATGAGACACTGAAATACTGACCCTAATAATTGTAGGCCCAGCTTGAAGCCCGTGTTTAGGCTGACAGAATATTTGCTATGTAACCACAATACATGGGACAGATGACAGTACTACATTATTATTCATATTATGGTATAATTGATAATAAATAAATAAAAATTTGCACTAGCAGACATGCATGTGTGGAATTACAATATAACTCACTTTTACCAACTAGTTTTTTAATTACTTTGCCTACACTATGGAGTGAAGTGTGGAGCATTCACATCACATTAATTAGAGTTGGGTCGAGTTTAATTATTCTGTGACCATACTTTGTCATAAGGTCATTATCCTCTTCTCAAACAATTATGAACATCAACGTATTTCAACTAAAAGGCCATCCTTCCGTTCGACCAATTCTTTTTTTTTTGAGTTGAAAAAAGCTTATACTTATACTTGTATGAAAATCACCCATACAATAAAATCCTATTTCACTTTTACAATGCTACGCTACATTGAAATTTCCTACTTCTAATATGACGGGGCCACCCAAAAGTGACAAGGATAGGGAAGATAAAGATAAATAATAGAACAATAATGCTAGGGATACTAAGAGTCTCTTACTAAGATTCTCTTACTAACCCATCTGTCAAGTGCCATGTCATTTTTTTAATGACTATATGACATGTCATCTCTTAAAAAAATAATTAATTATATTTTAGAAATTTATAACTTATAATTTTTGAAAATTCTATCGTGGTCTTGTCCCGTGTCCCTCTTCTTCTCAATCCAATTGGCGCCAAACCCTAACACCCTCCAATCTTCTGCTTTGTGTCGTCGGCAGGTAATAACTCTAATTCCCCTCAAAAGCCATTGTTTAATTCACACCTTATTAATTCATACTTGTAATTCTACTTGGATTTCTTTGATTTTGTTTTGACGCTTCTTCTGTCATCCTTGGACAGCGCACCTTGCTCTTGCTCTGATTTTGTTTTGATTGTCATCCTTTGATAGTCACGTTATTGTTTCACTGTTTGCCTTTTTTTTTTTTTTACGATGAAACTCATACTCCCCACTGGGTCTCACAAATGCAATTCCAGTTAGCTTGCAGATTGTCAAAAGCCACACTTGATCCTTTACCCGCTGTAATCTTTGACAAGCCAGACCAAAAACAATAGCTTCTGTCTTTTAATCTTTGAAAATCCTCACTAAAAAAATTAGCTTTTATCCACCAGACTCTATTCTTTAAAAATCTTCACCAAAAAAATAAGCTCCTATCTGTAGATTAGACTATAGTCCTTGAAAGTCTGTCACTTATCCACAAAATGTGCACTGTTTAATGAATCTTGAAGTTCAATTTATACCTAATTAAGTCTTTCTTCTATGTTCTTATTTACGAAACCATGAGAAAAATAAACCTTCAAACATAAATTATATTCTAGTTATCTTTTTATGTGAGATTGTGCACACCTTTTATATAAATACATGTCCATAACTTTATTTTTCTTCTTCATCTAGCAAGTCATAGTGTCAATTTTGTAGATAAGAGAACAACTTTTATTATAGCACTAATTGGCTTATTCTCCTTTCAAAACGTACTGTTATATAGTATATGATGTACAACTGTATAGTATATATCATGCAGAGGTCTTAGTGCTTGACACTTGGAAGTTTTTTTTTTATGCTAATGAAGTATTCTACCCAAAAGAAAGGCAATGTTTCAACTGACATGTAATTTGCAAATGCTGGGGTGTAATGTGGTGTATGCCTAGAGATATTCTGTCTATGTTTTCTCAATGGTTTGAACTTGCAGGGTATGCCATGGCTAGCCGGATTGCTGTTTTTTTATTTGCATCAGTGTGGTCCATATGGGTGCAAAGAAATAAGTTAGTGTTTGAAGAAGTTGCTGCAGACTGGGAAAGATTTTTTGGTCTAATTCTTCTTCAAGCCATGTCGTGGATCAAACAGGACAATTTTCCTTACAACCTAATTGACATTATCACAAATGTTAATTCTTTGAAGAGATGGCGAGGTTTTAAATGTAGTATGATTGTTTTATGTTTATAGCAGAGACTTTCTTCTCAGCCTGGGTTTGAGACCTTGTCAGCTCTGTTTGTAATTATTTTTGTTAGTATAAAAAGCGTGAATGAATCTAAATTGATAACGAAACAAGTCTAGCTTTCTGATAATAGTATACCATAGTGTTATCAAATCTGTTTTGCAAGAGTGAAATATTTTGTACCATATTTTTGCATCAAGAACAAGGTACTAATCCATAAACGAAATGTCATAGCAACAAAAATGATAAGTATAATGAACCATTTACAAATAACAAAGTTCCTTATAAGAAAAATAAACTATGAAATTCTTCTGATAAAAGAAATATTTGTTTGCAGTTTATGCTCTAACTGTCTGGTGCTCTGGCATAGCTATTTAGATATGTTGCAAAATATGAATAAGAAATCCCTAATTGCCTTCCCTTCTCCTGAAACACAAAAACCTACAATAAGGAAAATAAAAAAATTAATATCATTTATCTCAAACAATCCAAAATGAATATAATTAAATTAAAATTGCATTCATGAATATCATAATAAATAAATAAATAAATTATGTTCATATAACGTATACCGGATTTGATTTTATTCTCCATGTGGTTTTGAAAAGAACTCAGCAGCACCATCTTTATCATGCATACTTGAATCTGTTACGATGGTATTTTGTATCATATCTCCACTTGAGGGCAAATAATTGGGTAGTCCCTGTGTATATAGAAATCAATTCAAATATTATATTATTATCTATATAAATAAATATAAAATTCATTAAACAATTATTCTACCAAGTTAGAAAAATAATTACCTGTACTTGCATTTGGTGTATTGATTGATTTTGATTGATATAAGTATTTCCATATACATTACTGGAGACCTGACACTTCATGAATTTCATGAAAAAAGAGTTAACAATTTTCATAAACAATTATATATAGTAACTTCATGTATAGATATAATACAATAAAGCAATGCGTACAACTCACCTTTTTCAAGTCTTCTTTTGTTTTTGGATTCTTCTTGTTCTTCTTTATGAGTTTCTTTACTGCTTAGGTCAACTTTAGATTCCTTTCTCTTTGAAGATGGTCTCCCCTTGCTCTTAATCAATATGGGACTAAGAATCTTTTTCTGTGGAGCAGCTGCTAGCATGATCTTTGAAGGCTCAATGCTATTAGCAAATGATTCATCCAAACTCAATTTCTCTTTTAACTCTTGCACATGTTCAATAACCATATCGAATTTCCTCTCTGAAGATATCGGTGAAAATCTTTCCACATTTTGTCAAAACGCAAAGTTTCAGGATCGGTGCAAATGTCACTATAGCAATTTTTTATGAAGGAATGCCTTCGCTTCACATCCTTTCTCCATCGTGGCAACACATATGTAGATGGAATCTGCTTTGCTTTTTTAAGCGTAGTAAGTACACTTATCACATGCCTACATATTATACCCCTGAATTCAAACAAGTGGCATGCGCATCTAAGCTCACTGTGATTTTCGTTCAACTCAACAACGAAGTCCACATCTTTTATCACCTCCCCAATTTTTTTCTCTTCAATGACCTTGTAAGTACTAATTTGTCCTTCACTTATGAGAGATGGTTGACAATACATCTTCATCTTGAACTCCTCCTGAATTTCTCTGAATTTCTCATTTGTATAAACTTCCTGAAATTGCTTCTCGATATCGTAGTGAGTTATACAAGGAATTTTTGAATTCAATGAATTGTCATCAGCTTGACACTCTTTCTCGATCTTATTTCTTAAGGCATTATCATACTGCTCAACAAACTGCTTCAAAGTTGTTAAATGATTGACATAACCATCAAAAAATGCATGCATGCTTTCACTTCGTTGTGTACTTGACATACCTGCCCAAAATTTATCTTTCACAAAAGAAGGAATCCAACGATGCCGATCTGCGTATAACATTCTTAACCAGACATTATGAAAAAGATCACATTCAATAATCATTTGCTGCCAAGATTCTTCAAATTCTTCTCTGGTCAATGAGTCATATACAATACTCTGCAACTTCACTCGAATAGATTCATATGCTGAATATCTACCCAATTTTGCTGGAATTTTTTTCATGATATGCCATATGCACCAACGATGTCGAGTATTAGGAAATAAAATCTCAATGGCATTCTTCATTGCTTTATCTTGATCAGTAATAATTGCATCAGGAGCTCGACCTGACATACACTGTAACAACCCGGGTAAAATTTGGATATTTACCGGGACTGTAGAAATTGTTTTACCATGATTTACTGTTGAATTAATCTTGGGTAATTAATTCAAGGTAAATCGGGGGTCGTTTTTCGAAACCGAGAGTTTCCCGCGCTCGGGAGTATCTTTCTGACTAACCGAGCCTCAGTTTTCAGTTCCGAGAGTTGGTCGATGCTCAGGAGGATTAATCGGATTTTCCGAGCCCAAGTTGTATTTTTGGACTCGGGACGGAAAATTCGAAAAGACGGGGGTATCCCTGCGTTTACGAGATCCCGACACGAGAATCCGGACCGGCCAAATGAGGCTTGCCGAAGCCACTCTTCCTTCTCCTCTTTCCTTTCTCTTCCTCTTTCCCGGTTACATTTCTTCTCCTCTTTCCCGGGTTTTCCTTCAGCCGCGCGGGCCCCACCTCTCTTCTTTCTTTTCTTTTTTTTCCTCCCCTTCCTTTCTTTTCTCCTTTCTTTTCTTTTCTTCTCAATTTTCCTTCCTCAGCCGCCGGACCCCCTCCTTCTTTTCTTACTTTTCTCCCGTGATCAACCGGTCCCCCTCTCTTTTTCTTCTCTGTTTTTCCTTGTTTTCTTCCCCCTTCTTTTTCTTTAATTTCTCTTCTCCTTCCCTGAAATCCACACACCACTGCCAACCATCCTCTCCTCTCTACCTTTCTTCTTCTCCTTTTCTTTCTCCTCCTTCTTCCCTTTTTCCTTCCTCCTCCGGCCGACCTGAGACCACCCTCCACAAACCTGACCGCCGCCATCACCCAGAAACCAAGACCCATCTTCCTCCTCCGACCGCCGTCGGGGACCTCTGCCTTCTCCTCACCACAAATCGCCGCCACCATACCCTCTTCCCCTGCCTCCCATCTTCTCCTCCTCCATCTTCCTCCTGCCTCTGCCCCATTTTCCTTACTCCACCGCTGTCTACCTTCTTCCTCTCCCTTCCTTTCCTCTCTCGCAAATAGCCGTCGTCGCCGCCATCACCACATCAGTAGTGATGTGACTCAAGACGTCTCACCTCCTCTCCTTTCCCTCACGACCACTGCCAAGACGCCTTGCTGCCTTCCTCTGTTCCCAAATCGTCCGATCTCTCCTCCTCCTTTGCAAGTCGCGCCACCACCTCTACCCTCCTCCCCGAACCGACGACGCTGCTGCAAGACTGGGTAAGTTCCGGCTGCGCCTCTTCTTTTCTCTGATTTCGTTCTTTTATTACCTCTACTGATGAACGGGATGGTTGTTGTGGATTTTGCTTGATGTTGGTGTGTTCTGTGGGATGGATTTAGACGTATTGGGAGATGTTGCCGTTGCTGATGTTGCTGGTGGTTGTGGACAGCAGGTTTATGTGGTCGTTTCCATAGAGGCAGCGCGTGGGTGAGGCCCGTGTCGAGTTGTTGGTGGTGAACAGTGGACGTTGGGTGTTGTGGGCTGCTGTGAACGGTGCTTGGCCGGAATCCGGCGAGGTTCCGGCAGTCTCGGGTATTTTCCGGCGAGTCCCGGGCAACTCCGATGTGAACAGTGCATTCCTCAATAAGCGGGACTCGGTGGACGGGTTACTTCGGTAATTCCTTGGACTTAGTTATACCGTGAGCACGGGTTTGGGCGGATTACAAGTTAGGCTCGGAAACAGGCCGATTGTGCAAAGCCCATGTTCTCGGGACGGATACATTCCAACGGACATGATAACAAACGGACTAAGAACGTTAATGAACAGTAAATTCGTCTAAAAGAACTGATAATCAAATAAAGTTTACCTAGATTATAAGATTATAACAAACAGAGGTATTTCCTATTTAACGGATTTATTATCGGATATGTATTATTCATATACTATTTGGACGTATTTAACGTTACCACTATTTTATGATCAAATATTACTAAGCGTGTATATATGGTTATTACTATTATTATTATTTTATCGAGGATAAGTAATTATGAAATAATACTTACTTTGACATATTACTAAATATAACTTATACAAAGTATTTATGTATATATACGTTTTCTTGTCATAAGCGACCTAAGGGCCGGGATATCGGCTTGGACGCTCGGGATCGGTTTTGATTTGAAACGGATGTGTTTGATATAACCGTTGGATTAAATTAATTACCACCAAGCCGGATGAATTGTTTGGTAATAAGAAATTGTGGAGATGATAAAATGAACAGACAAGCTATTTAAATACGACTAAACCGGTATCATGCATAATCATTTTGTTGTGCATTATAAGTGATTATTGTGTTCCTATATGTACATATAGGGTATCGAGGGTTGACCGGATAGCAGTTTCAGAGACATACCAGGTGAGGATGGATAAACCTTGATATGTGCCCGTAATACTGTGTTTGAGTGTGTTATTGATTGAACTGTTGTATCGATTGTTGGCTGTTATATGATTGCTATGGAAATTGTTGATGATTTTTGTTACTATATATTTGCTGTGGATTTTGCCATGATGTTGCTGGAATGTGCTATTGGTTTGTGATAATGTGAGAAATCGTTGAGCTGTTAAATATGAGTATTTAGTGATATGAAATTGTTGACTGGTTGAGTTGAGAAATAATCTGTGATGATTAAAAGTTGAGTAATTACTGGATTGTGATATTGATTCTTGGATGATGTGTTGAGAATGATGTTGAATTATTGATTGGGGATAATTGGGAAAAGGATAACGGAAATTGGAATGAAAATTGGAATTGAATTGAGATGATGTAATTGTCACTTGGAAAGTAGTGATACGACTAGATGGCTAGAGACTAGTTCTGTGGTGTCATGGCCAGAGGGTTTGTTGGTTGGGGTGTTGACCCCGGATTTGTGATATTGGGATGTTGATTCCGGATTTGTGATATTGGGATGTTGATCCCGGATTTGAGATATTGGGATGTTGATCCTGGATTTGAGATATGGGGATGTTGATCCCGGATTATGGTGGGGCCTGGCATCCAAAATTAGTTAATAACCAGGTACGACCCTAGCTTGTCCAGTGACGGGGCCCGGAAGATAAAATTGGTATTAAGAAAATTAATAAGTATTCTATTGGTCTTGGTTTGAATGTGATTCAGTAAGATTCCTCTATCGTGTTGTTTGAGTTGGATTCCTTTGTCGTGTAGTATGTGTTAGTTGTTATGGTAGTATCCTTGTGATGTGATTGTTTGTGCTTATTGTTGTGATTGCTGTGTTTTCTTCGAAAGTATTATGGTTGATTATATATCACTGTTTATCTTTCGTCGGTGAGCGTTTCGGACTCACCCCTCGCCTGCGGGGTTTCATCCCGTAGGATGAGTTGTTTGTAGTGCAGGAACGTACAGGGCAAGCTGAAGCGTACCCTCGGGCAGGACTCGGATCCTTTAGTTGCATTAGGCTTTACATATGTTGTCATGTGAGTTAAGAGTCTTCCGCTGTGCATATTGTTAAATCTTCTGTTGTGTATATGTTGTATTTGGGCCATTGGGCCAGTTGGTTGTTGTTGATGTCCCCGGGGTTCGGGTGATGAGTTCTATGTTGGGCCGAAGGGCCGGTTTACAGTTTTTGATATTGGGCCGTTGGCCAGTTTATTGTTTTATACGCAGTCCGTCGGGCTTTGTTGGGTTGGGTTGTCACAGTTCCGGCACGTGTTTACTGTGTACGGTAAATACGGGTCGGGGCGTTTCATACACGACAACCAAGACTTAAATAACCAAACAAAATTATCTGTATCCTCACTTGCTAATAAACCACAACCAAGCAATATAGAATGCCTATGATGATTCCCATTTTGTATTTAGTTGTTAAATACGTTGTGCCAAATGTAATGACATCGCCAAAATTTTCATATGCTGCCCGACTTCTGGCATCTGCCCAAAAAATATTTCTGAGTCGATTATCATCATCTATATCAACCAAGTAGTAAAATTGACCATTTCTGTTCTTCATCCTTTCAAAGTAATTAAGTAATGCTTCGGCATCTCCAGTTCCAAGTCGTAACCTCCTTCTTTCTTCAATATAGTTTCTGCATTCCTTCTCCCCAAATGAAAGATTCTCATGTCCTCCAGCTTCTATAACAAATGAGTTGAAATTCTTATTCGGTCGAATTCCTGCTTGATCATTAAGTTCAAGAACTCTTTTGACATGTAGATCCATCTTTTTATTACTTTTATGCAATCTCATTTTACTTGGAGTCATAAGAGTATGTGTATGATGAAGTTTAACTAAGGTAATTCGATATCTTCCATCCTTACTCAAAGCAGCATTAATCTTTGCACTACAGTCTTCCTTTGCTAATGGTTGTGGTCTAAGAATATTGCTTGTTTTACTTCCAGCTTTTCCTTAGCGAGTACAAGCAAGAGTTATATACCGGATTTTTCCACCAAAAGTTGATTGAGAACTCCTAATTGATACAAAAAAACCAACTTGTTTGCCGTAATTAGCATAATACCTAAAGAGTTCATCGGTGGAGTTGAATAACATACCAACTTTAGGCTCTTCAATTTGAATAACTTTATCATTATTTCCTTCATTCGCAGATGGATCATCAATTTCAATTTTATCTCTGCTCCGAGTTTCTCCACCATCATGCTTATCTTCATCATTAATTGTGCTCTGAGTTTCTCCAGCATCATGCGTATCTTCATCATTAATTATCAATTCCTTGTCCATCCCAACTTTGTTTGAGGTCTGTCTGCCAAATTACAAGATGAGAACAAATAGATTAACATATAAGTTAGAATCTCTTCGTTAGTATAAAAGAAAATAAAGCTAGAATCAATTTGTTTTCCACTACGAAAATTAGAAGTCACAACTTCCAAGTGTCAAGCACTAAGACCTCTGCATGATATATACTATACAGTTGTACATCATATACTATATAACAGTACGTTTTGAAAGGAGAATAAGCCAATTAGTGCTATAATAAAAGTTGTTCTCTTATCTACAAAATTGACACTATGACTTGCTAGATGAAGAAGAAAAATAAAGTTATGGACATGTATTTATATAAAAGGTGTGCACAATCTCACATAAAAAGATAACTAGAATATAATTTATGTTTGAAGGTTTATTTTTCTCATGGTTTCGTAAATAAGAACATAGAAGAAAGACTTAATTAGGTATAAATTGAACTTCAAGATTCATTAAACAGTGCACATTTTGTGGATAAGCGACAGACTTTCAAGGACTATAGTCTAATCTACAGATAGGAGCTTATTTTTTTGGTGAAGATTTTTAAAGAATAGAGTCTGGTGGATAAAAGCTAATTTTTTTAGTGAGGATTTTCAAAGATTAAAAGACAGAAGCTATTGTTTTTGGTCTGGCTTGTCAAAGATTACAGCGGGTAAAGGATCAAGTGTGGCTTTTGACAATCTGGGTTTTTGGGTTTTTTGGGCCCCCGTGTTTAGTGGTTTGGCCAATTTGGTACCCCGACATTTTTTTTGGCCGGGCATATACCCCTAGATTGCATGGGCAGGCCAAACGTATACCCCTGGTCAGGCACCTGCTGACGTGGAGGCTGCCCGGGTATTTGCGCGTGTTACTGTAGCAAAATGACGTCGTTTTTTCTATTTTTCTATTTTTCTTTTCTTTCCTATTTTCTATTTTTCAAAAATCCTTTTTTATGTTTTATTATATTAGTTTTTGTAATAAATTGAAGAGAAAAAAGAATTTATTGTTTTATTTTTTTGCATTTCGTTTTCTATTAGTTTTTTTCTTTGATATAATTTATTTAATATTTTTTTCTTTAATATAATTTTGTTCTTAAAAAATCTTTTAGAGTGAATAAAACTTAAGAAAAAAGCACTTCATTTTATTTTTTTTAAAACTTTGAGTCATTTGTTTTTGGTAAATAAAAAAAATGAGTCGTTATCATTCCCCTAGCTACATTAATATTTTCAAAATTTTCCTATTTTTAATTACAACTCAATCTAAAATCCAAAAACCCAAAACACAAAATTCAACCCAAACCAGCACATCTAGGGAAGAAGAACAACCAACCACTCACACATAAATTTGAGGAAGAACAACAACCAGCCACTTCACCGTCTAAATTCATGGGATGCGGAACAAGATCAAACAACCACCAAATCAACACAAACCCGAATCCACTAGCAATCCAACAACTCGAAACTCGATTAACACTTTTACAGTATGAGACGCCCCGACCCGTATTTACCGTACACAGTAAACACGTGCCGGAACTGTGACAACCCAACCCAACAAAGCCCAACAGACTGCAAGTAAAACAATAAACTGGCCAACGGCCCAATATCAAAAACTGTACACCGGCCCTTCGGCCCAACGTAGAACTCGTCACCCGAACCCCGGGGACATCAACAACAATAACTATCTGGCCCAATGGCCCATTACAACATATACACAGCAGAGAACATAACAATATGCACAGCGGAAGACTTATGACTCACATGACAACTAGGCAAAGCCCAATGCAACTAATGGATCCGAGCCCTGTCCGAGGGTACGTTTCAGCTTGCCCGGTACGCTCCTGCACTACAAACAACTCATCCTACTGGATGAAACCCCGCAGGCGAGGGGTGAGTCCGAAACGCTCGCCGACGAAGGATAAACAGAGATATATTCAACCATAACACTTTCGAGGTAAACACAACAATCAAATCAGATGAATCTATCACAAACAACATAACAGTGGATTACAACTCAACAGCACAACAGAGGAAATCATCGCAAACAACACGACAGAGAACTCTCACCAAATCACATCAAGCTCAACCAATCACATCACAAGAAAATTACCATAGTAACTAAATCAAGACCAATGAATGCTCAATTATTTTTATTACCAATTTTTATCTTCCGGCCCCGTCACTGGATAAGCTAGGGTCGTACCTGGTTATCAATTAATTCCGGATTGCTAGGTCAAACCAATCCACATCTCAAATCCCGGATATTTGGTATATCCAAACCACTGGGTATTCGGTATACCCCAACCTCAGGCAACAACAAGCTAACCAGATATTCGGCATATCTGAGCCACCGCAGATATTCGGCATATCCGAGCCACTGCGGATATTTGGCATATCCGAGCCACTGGGTATTTGGTATACCCTAACCACAGGCAACAAGCCAACACCAGATATTCGGCATATCTGAGCCACTGCGGATATTCGGCATATCCGAGCCACTGGGTATTTGGTATACCCTAACCACAGGCATCAACATGCCAATCAAATCAAGTATCCAAACCCAGTATCCGACCGTAGCATCCCAGAATTAATTTTCAAACCATCGGGTCGTACCACTACTTCCCACATATATCATCATCATCTCATCTCAATTCCAATTCCAATTTCCAATTTCCATTTCCCAATTATCCACAATCAATAGTTTATTCCAATTATCCAATCACATCACTATCTACCGACAACAATCGCAATTTCCATAACAGTCAAACAATTATCCAACTTCCTATTAGCTCAAGTTATACAACCGACCATTCCATCAACAGTTTCATAACATCAACTACTCACAGTCCAACATCAATCACAACACAGTTCCCAATAAACCAATAACAGTCATACAGCGGTTCAATCAAGCAAATCAACATCATAGCAACAACAACAACAATAACCATAGCTGCCAAACACCCAATACAATTCCATATTACCAAATATCCACCAACAGTACATATAGCACCAATTATTCACAATCAACAATTCATCACAATATCCACACGACCAATAGCACAGTCCAACAACAGCAACATCAATAACCATAACAGTCAAATATCCGACAATGACCCTCTCAGTAGTTCATTCAAACAGCAAAACACACAATTATCCACATTGACCAGTTCATCATTATTTTCAACACAATATCGCAAATCCAATATCACAGTCTAAGATCAACAACAACGACAACATCATAGCAGTCAAACAACCAACATTAATCATCTCATCAACAAATTCCACAGCAACCAAATAACAGACATTTTCAATTCAGCAGTTCAATCTTACAACAAAACAAACACAGTATTACGGGCACATATCAAGGGTTATCCATCCTCACCTTGGCCGATTACTCAACTCCGGAAATAATGACCGGTACGACGCCGGCTCCTCGGGAAACTGCCCGATATCCAAACCTATACAACAAAACCACATATATTCACATAAATGCACATAAGAGTATGTCATGATGCCAATATTACGAATTAATCCCATCCCGATTACTTATCCTTTATTTATTATCTGTTATCGTAAATATTTATCCGAACGTATTTCCGAATATAATTTCGGTACTATATTTTAATTAAAACTCTTTTAAAAATATTTCCATAAATTAATTATACTTTTTCTTGAATTAATAAACAACATAATTTCCATAAAATATTATTCTTGCCAAAATATAATTTCCAAAATATAATTTTCTTTAAAGAAAACCATATTCCATAAAATATAATCATACAAATTTATTTTATGAAAATAAATACGAATTTATAAATATAAATATTTTCCAAAGGTAAAATACTTTTACAAGTAATAATAATATCAAAATAATTATAAATTTAAGAAATATTAATTATTTATACTATATTTATATTTCCAAAGGTATTTCCATAAATTCTAGTATATTACATATATATATATATATTCCATAACCCATACTTAAAACTTATCATTTTCCTCAAAATATATGTATATATTTATATCTCCAATATTAGTTTTATTTCCAGTAAATTAAATGTATATATATATATATTCCAGAATTATTATTTATTCATCTTTTATTTCCTTTATCCAATATTATTATTTATTTATTTTTTTTTTTACTGGGCTGGGCCCGTGAACAGTACCAGACCCAGACCAAGCTGAAGCCCAGGTACAGGCCCGCGTGTCCAGCCCAACTGGCCCAAACTCTCAGGCCCAATTCCCAACCCCAATTCGTTTCTGCCCAGCCCAGGTGCCATCCGGGTTGACCCGACCCAGGACGTGACCCGACGGCTGAAACGGGTTGTCTTCAACCCCGAGCTCACCTGTGTGAGTTGCAGGACGGCGGCGCTTGCGAGGGGAAGACGGACGGGAGGCGAGGCGCGGCAGCAGCGGTGCGAGGAGAGGAGGACGACGACGTGTGGCTTGCATCGGGTCGTGGTTCGTCGGCAGCAGGTGGACACTTCAGTGCAACGGTGACGGCGGCACGAGCGGGGAGGACGATGGCGCGGTTCCTGCAGGTGTGGTGAAGGCGGCGACAGGAGGGCGACACGGAGAAAGAGGCGGCGTCGGCGTGCTGTCAGGGCGGTTGGTGTGGTGGCGGTCCGGCGGTGGTTGGCTCCTCTCCCCCCCACCTCTTTTTTTCTTCTTTTTTTCTTTTTTTTTTCCGGTTCTCTTTTTCTTTTCTGATTCAGTTTCCTCTTTTTTTTTCCTTCTTCTCATTTTCTCTCTTTTTTTCTCTCTTCTTTCTTTTTTTTTTCTTCTCTTTTCCTTCTGCATCTCCACCGGCAGCCTTCTCCTTTTAATCTGTTTTTTTTTACTATTAGGCTTGTGAGCTCAAATAATGCAAATCCGTCCATATTACGGGCGAGTCCGATCCGGAACAGAGAATAACCGATACCTCCTTAGTTATTTTCCGGTGTGATTTTCCGAGAAATTCCCAAATCCGAAAAATACCAACTTAGGTCCGAAAAATCCGCGGGAAAATCACGAGCGCGGGAAAACCCTCGGTTCTGAAAAAACGACTCCCGATTTACCTTGAATTAATTACCCGAGATTAATTCAACAGTAAATCACGGTGAAACAATTTCTACAGTCCCGGTAAAAATCAAAAATTTTACCCGGGCTGTTACATTCTACCCCCCTTAAAAAGAATTTCGTCCCCGAAATTCCGTCTTATCCGTGGGTCCTACCACGATAAGCTTCTGGCACACTCTGCCAGGTGTCCAACTCAACATGATTTGTCGCTTATACCCTTAAGCGACATCTCATCCGCTTATAAATACCAAATCTCATGACTGGCATACTCACACATAGTCATGGATTCTCCACTGAGATCAAGGACAACTTCTGACTCCGAGAACAACAGCTACATCGGCGGCAAAGCTTTCCCGACAAGCTCCGATGATGAACCTCCAAAGAAGCGGTTCAAGACCAACATTGTCGGCCTGCAGGAGCACATGGTCGTTTCCCCAAAACGACGGAAGAAGCGAGCTCCCAAGAAAACTGAAGATCGCAAGGGCAAGGCGATCGCTGGAAGCAGCACTCCGCAACAGAAGCTGACGCAACTGAACTTCTCGCTGAAGAAGATCAGCTCGGCGGTGGCGCAGATAGAACTGGCGTGCATGGAGCTCTTCCCGCACATGGAAAATGTCAAAAAGATTGTAAAAGATCTAGAGAAGCAAGTAACTCCATAGAGAGTACTTCTTCTCCTGTTGTAATCCTTATGATATTAATAAAATAAATTTCCTTTTTAAACCAAAATTCTCTTATGTTATAAAATCTTATGTTAAATGGAAAAATAAAACATCTCAAAGTAAAATAAAAATCAACTATAAGAATATATAAAGTCAAATATAAAGAAATTAAAAATAAAATTTGTTTAACAAAATCAAAACAAAAGAAATTAAAACAAAACTCGTTTAACAAAATCAAACAAAAAGGAAATAAAATAAAACACGTTTAACAAATTCAAAACAAAAAGAAATTAAAACAAAATATGTTTTCATGATCGACGCTCAGGATCGATCGTATCCATCCTCGATCCCGAGAAACGTGACACGTTTAGTTAACGGTGACGTCGGATAACCTCGTAAAGAAGACATCCGTTAACTGGCAAGACGATGATCACGGGATCGTCCTGTGTCCCTCGAAAGAAACGTCACCCACTTGTTCACATTTTCCGCATAAGACAAAACGTCTGTCAAGGCTCGTATCTCTCCACGATGTCCGAACAGTTGTGAGCTTGTCGCACATGCGCTCTACTCGAGATACGCTCCCATCCGTCTGGCCTCAACGGTCACGGATGCTTGTGATAAAAGATGCAAGAAAAGTTATTAAGACCATAAGAAGAAAAGACAAGGTAGCCAGAGCGAAGGAAATCATAAGAGGGAAAAAGACTGAAAAACTCTGGCATGGGTCCGAAAAACGCGTAAAGCATTAAATGCAAGCAACGGTAAAATTCAAAAAGCAAAATCTTCAAAATCAAAAACGGTAATCACGCTCCCCATAAGTGTATAAAAGAAGGAGCGGTGATGTGTAAATCACCAAAAGCATTCAAGGCAACAAAACGCTGAGGCAAGAGAAAACACCACGTTCAGAAAACAAAACCACAACGTCCAAATCAAAACCCCACACGTTCCAATCAAAATGCCTGCCCCATCTTCTGTCTTCTTCGTCGAAGGTGCCAATCTCGGCAGGAGAAACCGTCTGGCGTACAGCATGGTCAACGAACGTGCTGAAGAGCTACCGAACGAGCTCGGCAGAATGCCACGCCTGGTCTTCGTCGACGAGCTCTACTCGTCGCGGTTCTTCGTCACTCCAATGGAAGAGGTGTTCTTCCTGGAGGACCATGGGACGCTGAGGACTTCATACTACGGCTCAGCAAACTCCGTGATGTTCTTCATCTCGGATAGGCTTCAAGAGTTCAACCTGGAGTCCACTTGCCAGACTGTGGAGCAAGGTGCTTACTACCAGCTCGCAATGACAGCCCAGAGCATACCCAGAATGACTCGGCTACCTCCAACCTGGCCAAAGGTACGGCTACTGGTGTGGAACTGCAGAGGAGT
>JAKUCV010002258.1:26390-42817 GCA_028386065.3 Turnera subulata | reverse complement strand
AACCTAGTTAAGTCCACACCCACAATAAGCAGTCGAGATATTACAATTATCCACTCGCACCTTCTTAGGATAAACAATGGCACCTTGCTTTGGCAGAGAACTACCAATTGTTGATCTTAAGCTTGATGAGTGCTTATCATGGAAGGCAACTAAGAACTTAATATTTTACATCAACATATAATTCCAACACATCACATGCTTGTTCTTGAAAAATCATACATTGATGCCATGTAAGTTTGAAAACCAAATACATGTGAATATCGATGTCTAACTTAAACACCGATGTTTTGAGAATCTGATTCTCCCAACAACTTGGCAGCACTTAGTATTTCGGCCATATCCAGAGCTGTAGAGCTCGGATTTGTGTAAACTTGATGGCCCTGAAAAGCTAAGAAGTAGAGATATAACTTTACTGTTCAGGCCAGACACCAGTTCGGCCTCCTTCGGCCCCAAATTTGCTGTTGAAGTCGCTGTAGTCCACAACATCGATGTTGAACCCTTCAACATCGATGTTTGGAGTTTGCGAATCCACAAACCATCGATGTTTTCTAGCAAACATCGATGTTGGAGGTTGCCGAACCCTCAAAACATCGATGTTGACCATCAAACATGGATGTTGGAGGTTGTCGAATGCATAAAACATCGATGTTGACATTTAAACATCGACGTTTGAGTACTTGAACTCCAAACCATTTGGCAGTAGCTCAAAAACGTCGATGTTGGACATTAAAACATCGATGTTTTGAGTACTTGAAAGTTCAAAACCTTGGCAGTAGCATAAAAACATCAATGTTTACCATAAACATCGATGTTTGAACTCCTGGAACTCTATAACATCGATGTTGGAACTTGAACATCGATGTTATCTGAATTCTGGAATTTCAAACCAATTTGGCCGAGCTCAAATAACATCGATGTTTAACATTTAAACATCGATGTTGTTGAGTGTTAGCATGAGAACATCGTTGTTGGTCACACAACATCGATGTTGTTCACACCAACATCGATGTTATGGCCAAACATTGCTTGAACGACAATCGTTCGAAACACAAACCGACACTCGGTTTTTCTTAGTCGAACTCTTTGATCTACCGCCAAAACATCTTGATTGATATCTCATACCAATCAAGTTCTTGTTGTCAAAACATTTTTGACAAATCAACCTTAACAACATATACATCACATGTACACAATTGAATACAATATGACATGATCATGCTCTATCACATAAAACATATCATGTATATTTACTCTAAACACATCAAATATATGCATATACTTGCATGGCAAATCACATATACCAAAACAAAAGCAACATATCATTTGACAAAACACAAAGACATCATGTTCAAAATCATTTGGCATATCACATACACAAAATGATTCCTACACATTCTAAGGTGATAATATCACATATGAATCACTTATACGGTTTAGAGCTTCACAAGAAGGCTCCGCTACCACTGTAAGTTTCTGTAAGCAATATGACACTCATATACAACATCAATCATGCAGCGGAAGCACGGAAACTAACCAAGAACCACATGCGAAGCATATAAACCGTATAACAAAATTTCGTACCATGTTCGGTTGAGATCTTTCACCCAACTGCTGGAACCGAATCATCTAGACCTAGACAAAGGCTGGAACGAATCAGTTAGAGCCAGACAAAGGCCTCGCCCCTCTACGGTATCCACACGAACCGTGATCAAGGTGGTGTCGTCACACGACCCAACTTCCGAGCACTCCCGGACTGATGTGCTAGCAACAGAAATTCCGGGAGCTATGATTGTGGTGTTTATACTTCTTTCTTTCTCAAAGAAGAAGTGTATGTGCTGAAACTCTCAAGAGCTCTCAAGACCCTCTCAAGAACTCAGAAAGGAAGGAAAGGAAGAAGATGATCTGATCACTCAGTCCACTCATCAAAGGCTTGTTGTCTTTTTGGTGTTCTTCCTTTCTTTCTCAAAGAAGAAGAAGAGTGTGTATGAAACTTAAGACTTTCTAAAGCCTCTAGTGTGTGTCAACGTTATGTGCAGCTCATGAGACTCTCTCAATGTGAAAAATCTGATCACCACACTCAACATACACTAACACACACATAGCATTAGTTAATTGGATTAATGGCAAACACCATGGTCCAAAAGTAGCTTGATAGTGACATTCACAATCAATTGTCTACCACAAATGCTTAACCACTAATAAGCACATCACAGAACTATCTTTAGCTCAATAATTCAGATAATTACTGAACCAAAACGACCTGGTCCAACCACGGTCTAACCACGGTCCAACCGCGGTCCAACCACACCAGGTTCAACCATGGTCCAACCATGGTTCAACCACCTGTCCGAATCATCGGTTCTATGTGTGTGACCCTGTAGGCACTTGTAACATCCGGCAATAGTTGTAAAATCCCATTTTACAATTATAAGCAAAGAGCGGCGTCTAGCAACACATCATTGCTACCCGAACGACAAGATCAGTACTGATTCTCTATGCCTCGTAAGTATGTCATCGTCCCTTCGTCCCATTATCAAGATTAAACCGAGACATGGAATATGTCAATCTCATATACGTTTAATCTCGGTTTCTTGATCCTCCAGTTAACTGTGTAAAACGGAAACCAATGATATCAACATATCATAATCCGAGGACGGCCGTGCATTTACAGTTCAACTCTATCAAGAAACCATCCGATAATATACCCGTTATATGGGTTGGACGAATCCACTCTTGATCAATCAAAACCCACTACATACTCGGCATATACCCAATGATTACCCTTATGTCCAACCAGTTACGGGTGACTAGGAATAATATCAAAGTACATGATTTATTTGTTGGATACCTTGACGATCTCAGGTCGGAGAACAATCACATCTATAAGAACCACTAATGACATACATATAACGTTCCATGTAGGGTTCTTATGTGGGTCGGTCCAGTCCACAAGTTCTCCAACTTGTACCCGTATGTAGAATTCATATCACATATAAATTCTCAACATACGCTAGTCTTGATTTATTATTATAACCCATCCATAATAATAATCGACTAGGGACATTTAAGAATGTGAAATATTCTAGGGTTATAAGTATGTGCAAGCGTTTATCTCATAAACGATACTTATTGGAATAACCTTAAAGTGTATGTACATGACTATATATAAACATCCATGATTGGATTTTGGGCATATTACTAACATTGGATTCCCTCGCCCTCTTACGGTAGAAGCTTCACATCAATCATCATGAATGCAAGGCACTTATGATGACAAACAAAAAGGAACGCAAAATTCTATAATTGCACAAAGCCTCTTGCCTCATATTAGTTCTATGGTTGATCCTCTTCTTGATTCCTCCTTACTGGGCTACTGTTGACACTCCCCATGAAATTTCTCCAGAGTTTTTGCCTAAAATATATTTCTGAACTAGGAGAGATAGAATTTCTCCAAGCGTCAAGAGCTTATGGGTGTATATGAGAGAAATGTTGTGTGTCCTTTGAAATGTGTGTGAGGGGTCCGATTTATAGTGTTCTGGGAAGCTTAGGGGCGTGGACCACCTTAATGGTGAAGATTATGCCTGAAAATCTGGTCTAAAACTGCGTAGGATCCAATTAGAAACAAATTCGAAAAAATCGGAGGTTTTGGGCATCTATGCCCGCCGTTGCCGGCGGTCATCCTCTGGATGACCCCTAGTGTCGGCATTCATGTGAGGAGGACCGCCAGCACCTGGCGGTCATCACGGGTTGACCAACGTCCCTCGTTCTTTCCTTTTTTTGACCCCCAATCCCCCTAATTCAGCTCTAATCTAATCCTACAGTGAAATTAACCTCTAATCACCACTTCCCTAAATCATTCCAAGACTGATTGATTATAGATTGACACCCATTTTACGCAAAAGCATACTAAAAAAACAAAGTCTATTTAAATGATGATTTAACTCTGATTTTCCATAAAAATCAGAGCTAAAATTACTCTAGAGAATTGTGTTATTGGGCTAATCAAACTTTGGAGAATTAACTTGGACCCATAAACCCATTCTTAACCCTAGAATAAATCATCTCAATATAATTGCATTAAGGAATAGATAAAAAACCCAAGTGATATATTCCAGCCTAAATAAACCTTATTATATATTGTATTCTAAGATTAAATCATTTCATTAATCGTAGAGTTCAAATACGTGATGGTCTAAATTACCAAAACACTTTTCTACCAAATTAAATTCATAACATGTCTTAATCCTAATATTGAATCATCTCATCAATTCATGGTTCAAGTATGTTTAAAATCTAATTCTAGTAGAAAATTCGTGGGTCCAATTTGGGTGATCACAGTCAAGCAAGAAGCACAATTTGGTTGCTACATCTACCATAGAAGCTGAATATGTGGTGGCTGGAGCATGTTGTGCTCAAGTTCTATGGATGAAGCAAACTTCATCTGATTATGGATTAACCTTTAATTGTGTGCCTATTTACTGTGATAGTTCCAGTGCAATCAATTTGACCAAAAATTCTATGCAACACTCTCGGACGAAGCATATTGAAGTTTGACATTATTTAATTCGAGATCATGTGTTGAAGAAAGATGGTCCATTGAGCTTTTCAAGACTTAAAATGAACTTGCTGATATTTTCACAAAGCCACTCAAAGAATAGCAATTTACAAAAATTAGACTTGAGCTTGGAATGTACAATCTACCTTAAAAATCTGTGACTAAATCTAGTTGTTGTGAAATGACCGCATCCCAAGAACAAATATACAAAACATATACAATATTCAAAAGACCAAAATGCCCTTGAATCCAGGGATGCCAAAAACCTCCGAGTAAAATAACTCAGCAGTATTACACAATACCAAAATGAACATCGGGATACTAAATGACACAACAACTCATCAGGCTCAACAATCCAAGTATACACCGACAAACAAACCGGAATAACTACTGTTCAATCCAAATATAACAAAACAGCATTATGACAAGTTATGCAGTGGAAACCAATAATGAGTCAAATGACAAATACAAACGTATGGAGTGTCATTCTATGGATCCGTCCCCGAAGGAAAGTAGGCACAGTTACCTGAATGCGTCCTTGATCCACGGTCGGTTAACCTGTGTAAAAACTGTGAGGGGGTGAGACCAACCACTGTCTCACCACAAACAAATGAACCAGAATATACTAGTACTAATCAACCGCAAGTACATCAGTACCTGGCAATAACAGCCACAGTGCACAAAACAAAGTCAACATCAGACTTTAACCCTACACTTAGCTCAAGCATCTTATTGAAGTGATAGTTTATCATTTATTATCTTTGAATATTTTATTGGAGCCGTTTACTGTGTGTGTCGGGCGCGGTAGCGACTAATCAGTCCAGGGCTCAACCCAAAAATACTATCTCATCGGAAGGGGTAAGATCCGAAACAAAACTAACCACCGAAATACCTCAAGTGGTCGACCGGTTCTCTGAAGGGTTCACTCAGTACATACCAAGACCAGGTATAAAATAACCAAGGGTTACACCCACCTTCCCCATGGCGGCACCTCTCTTAGGGATGCTCTCAGTACATACAAATATCAGGTACTAAACTAACCAAGGGGCACATCCATCTAATCCCCAAGGCACCATCTCTAAAACTATCTATTTTTATCCATCACAAATTCCGAGGGGTACCCACTCTCCCACTCGGTGCTACCAGTCAACAACCCCATAGTAGAATATTTGTTATCCAGGTACGTTATGTTACCAATTATGAAGTTTGGGTAAGTGTTTCTTATGGTTGTATATAGGTTGTATACCATTACAAAGTTTTTCCTTGAACAGAACCTATGGCTCAAAACATACATGATATTGCAACCAGAATATATCAAAAACATGGCAATTCAGCTCAAAGAGGATTAACATGGCATTGTCAGCCCACAACAATTAACATGGCATTATCAGCTCATAATAATTAACATGGCATTATCAGCTCATAACAATTAACAGGGCATCAAGAATATATATACACATTCAGGCACACCACACAGCCAAAGCATGAATCACGACAAGCTAAAACAGGCATAAGATACTTGCAGCATAAAGCCATTTACCACACTATATGTCAAGCCTATGAACCTGAGTACCGCAGCCACTAAAGCATATCAAGGTTTATATGTCCTCACCTGGGCTATAGAAATTGCCTTGGAAAATCTAGTACACTACCTTGCGTCGACAAATCCTCTGTTATAACACAATGGGGTCACATATATAGCAAACATAGGACATGATAAATGCAAGCTCTTGCAATGCAACCGTGAGGAAAGGCCCAACTAGTCCACCTCCACTCACCAAAACCATATCTCTAAGTCACGTGCCTATAATTCACAGGCTCAAGCCCACAAAGTCCAAAATCTTAATCCCGAGCTTAAAGCCCATACCACCAATCCATTACTTGACTCACAACCATCTCGACCCTAAACCCCATGCCATTAAGCCCACTATAAACCTTAGATGTCCTTGGGCTTTGAGTCCACTTATAATAAGTCCATATGTTATAATGGTCATAACATTTTATTACTGGGCCAAGGCCCAATTTAGTCTAACTTTTTTTAAGGATTTTACCCGAGCCTGAGTTACCGTCCTAGAGGTTCTACCCGCATCGGACAACCGTCTGCGTGCTACTCACTCAACCCTCTCGGTTTTCACTATACACAATTTAGTACATAGCCCAATCCGGGAATATTAATACATGCCGTGTACAGAAGTTAATCACATTACCACATCTGGAAATTTACCGACAAAAGCCAAGAGGTATTCTGCCTTGCAGGAATCAACAACTCGCTCGCCGGATTCCGATCAGCCCCGCCAGAACAACAACCCCAAGCTTGCAGAAGCAGCACAACAATCCAGACAAGCAACTATAAGTGACCAGGTCATGCAAATTGACAATCAAAATGCAACAAAATGCAACAAAATGTGCAGCGGAAATCCCGATACTCATGGAGGATCCATGTGAAACTGAATAAACCGAGTTATAAGAATTCGTACCTGGATTGGTTGAGGTATTTCACTCAATTAATGATTCGAATCAGCAAGAGCCAGACAGAAATCCCGCCCCTCTACGGTATCCACATGAACTGTGATAACTAGTTGGGAATCGTCACACGATCACCAACCCGAGCACCCCCGAACTGATGTGCTAGCAGCAGGTTTCCGGGAGCTAGTGTTAGTGGTGTTTCTCTCTTCTTTCTCAAAGAAGGTGTGTAGGCTGAAACTTAAGAACACTCAAGACACTCTCAAGCTCTCAAGCTCTGAAAATTTCAGATTACAATGGTGAAGAAGACTCAAGCACAATCAGATTATGCTTAGTCTAATCCCACTAACAAAAGCAAGGGACAAGGTGGCCAGCAACTTTGGCCAACATGATTAGCTTTTAGCTAATCATGTCTCCACTAATGTCTTAATGGAATTACAGCTCACCATGTGCTGATTATGGTTCAATAATTCTGACTATTGTTGAACCAAACCAGTCCAAAAATGATTCTGGTCCAACCATGGTCCAATCCACAAACTCAAATACCTGGTTCAACCACTAGCTCAAATCAACGGCTCTAAGTGTGTGACCCTGTAGGCACTTGTAACGTTCGACAATAATTGTAAACTCATTTTCAATTATAAGCAAAGAGCGGCGTCTAGCAACACATCATTGCTACTCGACCGACAAGATTAGTACTGATTCAATATGCCTCGCAAACATGTCATCGTCCCTTCGTCCCATTGTCAAGAATAAACACGAGACATGGAATATGTCAATCTCGTATATGTTTAATCCAAGTTTCTTGATCCTCGAGTTAACCGTGTAAAACGGAAAACGGATACCAATGATATCATCATATTATTATCCGAACATGGCCATGCCTTTACGGTTCAACTCTATCAAGAAACCATCTGATAATATACCCGTTATATAGGTTGGACGAATCCCATCTTGATCATACAAAACCCACTACACACTTATCATATACCCAATGATTACACTAAGGTCTACTCATTTACGAATAGCCAAGAGTAATATCAAAGTATACGACTCATATGTTGGGATCCTTGACGATCTCAGGTCTAAGGACAATACATATAAGAACCGCTATCGACAAATATATAACGTTCCATGTAGCGTTATTATGAGGGTCGGTCCACTCCAGAAGTTATCTAACTTGTACCCGTATGCAAAATTTATATCACATATAATTCTCAACATACGCTAGTCTTAATTTATTATTACAACCCATCCATAATAATAATCGACTAGCTACATTTAGGAATATGAAATATTCTAGGGTTATAAATAGGTGCACGCATTTATCTCATAAACATATTTATTGGAAAAACCTTAATGCATATACATGACTACAAATAAACATCCATTGATTGGCTTTTAGGCATATTACACTAACAATCTCCCACTTGCACTAAAGCCAATCATACATGTATCTAATACCAATGGACGCAGCATGACCATCATGCTTCTGATGTGTGAGCAGCTTAGTCAGTGGATCTGCTACATTGTTCTCCGAAGGAACTCTGCACAGCCTGACATCACCTCTATCTATGATCTCCTTAATAAGATGATAGCGTCAGAGTATATGTTTGTATCTCTGGTGGTATCTCGGTTCTTGAGCCTGTGCGATTGTCCCATTGTTATCACAATAGAGGTCAATCGGACTGTCAATGCTCGGAACCACCCCAAGTTTAGTTACGAACTTCTTGATCCAAACAGCCTCTTTCGCTGCATCTGAGGCAGCAATGTACTCAGCCTCAGTTGTACAGTCGGCTACTGTCTCTTGCTTTGAACTCTTCCAGCATACAACACCAACTCCAAGACAAAACACATGACCTGACTGCGATCTAAAATCACCCCTGTCGGTTTGGAAGCTAGCATTTGTGTTACCCTTTACAAGAAGCTCATCCACGCTTTCGTAAACCAGGAATGCATCCTTAGTCCTTCTTAAGTACTTAAGGATGTTCTTAACCGCTGTTCAGTGACTCTCACCGGGATCAGATTGGTATCTGCTTGTGACACTCAAAGCATAAGCGACATTCGATCGAGTACATAGCATGGCATACATGATAGATCCGATTGCAGAAGCATAAGGAATCTTACTCATCCGCTCTCTCTCCTTGGATGTACTAGGACATTGATTCTTTGAGAGAGATATGCCACGTGACAAGGGCAAGAATCCTTTCTTGGAGTCTTGCATGCTAAACCTCTTTAGCACCTCCTCAATATACGTACTTTGACTTAGCCCGAGAAGCCTTTTGGATCTATCTCTATAGACCTTTATACCTAACATATAGGCAGCTTCTCCTAAGTCCTTCATCGAGAAATTCTTTCCTAACAAAGCCTTTACAAACTGTAGTGTCGGAATATCATTCCCATTGAGTAGGATGTCGTCAACATACAACAACAAGAAAATAATAGTGCTCCCACTAACCTTCTTGTAAACACATAGTTTATCTTCATTCTTAAAGAAAGCAAACTCTTTGATCAATTCATTAAAATGAAGATTCCAACTCCTAGAAGCTTGCTTCAATCAATAAATGGATCTCTGCAACTTGCATACCATATTGGTATTTTCTGGATCGACAAAACCTTCAGGTTGTGTCATGTACACTTCCTCTATAAGATTTCCATTAAGGAAAGTGGTTTTGACATCCATTTGCCATATCTCATAATCATAGTATGCTGCTATAGCCAATAGAATCCGGATGGATTTAACCATGGCAACTGGTGAGAAAGTTTCATCATAGTCAATACCATGAACTTGCTTGAAACCTTTCGCAACCAATTGCCCTTTATAGGTAATCACATTACGATACATGTCGGTTTTTTTCTTAAAGACCCATTTGCACCCTATGGGTTTTACCCCTTCAGGTGGTCCACACCAAGGTCCATACCTTATTTTCGTATATGGCGTCCGGACCCGTAATGGTCTGCTGATAGGAAGTGGGCTCATCCTCATCTATGATCATCACGTCTCCAGTATGAGTCATAAGAAATCCATATCTCTCAGGCTCATACCGAGTCCTATCCGACCTACGCGGTCCATGTGTTACAGGCACAGAATTTTCACCCACAACATAGGATTATAGAAATAATACCCTTTCGTTTCCTTAGGATATCCTACAAAGAGGTACTTATCGGATTTAGGGCCGAGTTTATCCAATGCTTCACGTCTCGCGTAAGCCTCACAACCCCAAATCCTCACAAAATACAAATTGGGACGCTTCCCAGTCCATATCTCATATGGTGTCTTTTCTACCGATTTAGACGGAACAAGGTTTAGTGTAAACGCAGCACTCAATAATGCATGTCCCCAAAATGAAGGAGGAAGGTCAGGTTGACTCATCATCGAACGAACCATGTCTAACAAAGTTCTATTCCTCCTTTTGGATATACCATTCCATTGAGGCATACCCGGTGGAGTGAGCTGTGATACTATACCACACTCCTTAAATGATCAAGAAATTCTCGTTCTAAGTATTCACCTCCTGGATCTGATCGAAGCATTTTAATACTTTTACCGAGTTAATTCTGTACTTCATTCTTGAATTCTTATAACTTTTCAAAGGATTCAGACTTGTATTTCATTAGATACACATAGCCATATCTACTAAAATCATCAGTAAATGTAATGAAGTATGAAAAACCGCCTCTAACCTGTGTAGACATAGGTCCGCATACATCAGTATGTATAAGGCCTAAGAAGTCCGATGCTCTCTCACCCTTATCGGTAAAAGGAGCCTTTGTCATTTTGCCTAACAAACATGACTCACATGTCTCAAATGATTCAAATTCAAATGAGTCTAAAAGTCCATCTTTATGGAGTTTAGATATACGAGTCTCGTTTATATGGCCTAAACGACAATGCCAAAGGTAGGTTTCATTAGAATCGTTCATTCTAACCTTTTTCGTATTAACGTTATAGTTTGCGGTTTCTAAGTTTAGAACATACAAACCATTGCTCAAATATGCACCACCATAATAAACATCATTGAAATAAATAGAACAACAATTGTTCTTTATTACAAATGAAAATCCTTTCTTGTCCAGACAAGAAACATAAATCAAATTCCTGCTTATGGTTGGTACATAATAACAATCGTCTAGTTCAAAAAACCAAAACACGATGTAAGGATAGATAGTAAGTCCCTACGGCTAATGCAGCAACTCTTGCTCCATTTCCCACACGTAGGTCTTTCTCACCCTTTGCCAATCTCCTACTCTTTCTTAGTTCCTAAAGTAGAAGTCTCACTTCCCTTATGTTTCTTCAAGTCTAAAAGGTAAACAGGGCAGTTACATTTCCAATGGCCCATTTTCTTGCAATGGAAGCATTGTCCTTCCTTTGCAACACCACCTATGGGTTTCAGCACTTGTGAAGAAGATGCACCAAACTTTTTGGCTGATTTTTTCACCTTAGCTTTACCCTTTCCTTTGCCGCTTCCAAGCATCAATATGCTATTGGATTTGTTTGCCTTCATTTGTTGCTCAACTATTCCTAACATGTTAAGCAACTCGGGCAAAGATTTGTCAAGATAATTCATATTGAAGTTCATGACAAATTGGCTGTAAGTACCCGACAACGATTACAGGACGAGATCAACAGCCAAATCCTTTTGTAAAGGAAACCCTAGACCCTCAAGGCTTTCAATGTATCCAATTATTTTAAACACATGAGGTCTTACGGGTGATGTCTCAGCCATCTTGCATTAGAAAAATGCCTTAGAGGTCTCATACTTCTCATGCCTTGCTTGCTACTCAAAGAGCATCTTTAGGTGTTCGATCATATCGAACGCCCCCATGTTCTCATTTTGTTTCTGAAGCTCAGAGTCCATGGTGATTAGCATTAGGCATGCAATGTCCAATGCATCAACAAGATGTTTCTTGTAAGCATCCCTTTCTGCACTGGGTGCACTAGGCACCGGTTCAATCGAAACGGGTCCTTCAAGGACATACAATTTCTTTTCTTGTTTGAGGACTATCCTCAAATTGCGATACCATTTCAGGAAATTATTCCCATTCAGCTTTTCCTTCTCAAGGACCGATCGCAGTGATAATGTGCTAGTGTTTTGTGCCATGGAAATTCTACAACAATGATCAACTCACATAAATAAGAGTCATGCATACAAAATCATTTAACAAGGAATTCTATTAAATGATGCTCCTACTACATAAATCAAGACAATTATATAAGTAGGCCAAGATCCATATTTCACTACAAGATATGTCAGCTTTGGCTGATCGCATACATCATAGTTATTTAGGTAGACAACTCTTGTCAATTACATCTCATGTAACTCTTGGATAGTTGAGTGAACAACACTTGTTCTAGTCTAAGTACTTAATCCTATTAAGATGACCTAGTTAAGTCCAACACCATAATAAGCAGTTCAGGTATTACAATTATCCTGTCGCACCTTGCTAGGATAAACATTGGCACCTTGCTTTGTCAAAATCTACCAAATGTTGATCTAAGCAATGATGAGTGCTTATCATGGAAGGCAACACAAGAACTTAATATTTACATAAACATATTATTCCTATCAATCATATGCATGTTCTTGATAAATCATATATTGATGTTATGTAAATTTGGAAACTAAAATTGCATGTGAACATCGATGTTCAATTTTGAACATCGATGTTGTGACAAGCCGATTGTCCCAACTTTTTGGCAGTGGTTCAATAACATCGATGTTGAACTCTAAACATCGATGATGTTGAGATTCTGAAAGTTCATGTTTTTGCCAGTAGCATTTTAACATCGATGTTTAACATTTAAACATCGATGTTTGAGTTTTGGAACTCAAGAACATCGATGTTTAACTCAAACATCGATGTTTTTAGAGTTTTGGAACTTCAAACCAATTTGGCCGAGCTCAAAGAACATCGATGTTCTCTAGATTCTGCCAAAACCAGCCTTCATAGAACATCGATGTTATTTACACAACATCGATGTTTATTAGGCTCTGCCAAGGAAAATCACCATGTGGACATCGATGTTACTCTAATCAACATCGATGTTCAGGCGCTGAAGTACTAGAACAACAATCGTTCTATACGAAAACCGACAATTGATTTTTCCTTGTCGAACTCTTCGACTTACTGTCAAGAACACCTTGATTGATATCTCATACCAATCAAGTGTTTCTTGTCAAAACTTTTTTGACAAAAACCAACATCAACATGTATGAAACTCATTTAGCACATCACGTATACAAAATGAACTTAGCATATCACATATACCAACTAAACTTAGCATATCACATATACTAAAACAAATTCAACATATCACATATATTTTTCATGTTCATAAAAAAACACATATAACATTTGAACACATAATTCGATTTAGCGTTTCACAAGAGGCTCCGCTACCACTATAAGTGACCGGGTCATGCAAATTGACAATCAAAATGCAACAAAATACAACAAAATGCGCAGCGGAAATCCCGGTACTCATGGAGGATCCATGTGAAACTGAATAAATCGATTTATAAGAATTCGTACCAGGATTGGTTGAGGTCTTTCACTCAACTGATGATCCGAATCAGCAAGAGCCGGACAGAAATCCCGCCCCTCTATGGTATCCACACGAACCGTGATAATTAGTTGGGAATCGTCACACGATCACCAACCCGAGCACCCCCGAACTGATGTGCTAGCAGCAGGTTTCTGGGAGCTAGTGTTTGTGGTGTTTCTCTCTTCTTTCTCAAAGAATGTGTGTAGGATAAAACTCAAAAACACTCAAGACACTCTCAAGCTCTGAAAATTTTAGACTACAATGGTGAAAAGACTCAAGCATAATCAGATTATGCTTTGTCTAATCCCACTAACAAAAGCGAGGGACAAGGTGGCCAAGATAATTAGCTTTTAGCTAATCAAGTCTCCACTAATGTCTTAATGGAATTAAAGCTCACCATGTGCTGATTATGGTTCAATAATTCTGACAATTGTTGAACCAAACCAGCCCAGAAATGACTCTGGTCCAACCACAGTCCAACCACAGTCCAATCCACAAACTCAAATACCTGGTTCAACCACAGTCCAACCATGGTTCGACCACTAGCTCGAATCAGCGGCTCTAAGTGTGTGACCCTATAGGCACTTGTAACATTCGGCAATAATTGTAAACTCATTTACAATTATAAACAAAGAGCGGCTTTTAGCAAAACATCAGTGCTACCCGAACGACTAGATCAGTACTGATTCAATATGCCTCGCAAACTTGTCATCGTCCCTTCTTCCCATTATCAAAATTATACACGAGACATGGAATATGTCAATCTCGTATATGTTTAGTCCAACTTTCTTGATCCTCGAGTTAACCGTGTAAAACAGATACCAATGATATCACCATATCATTATCCGAGCATGGCCATGCATTTACGGTTCAACTCTATCAAAAAACCATCTAATAATATACCCGTTATATAGGTTGGACGAATCCCATCTTGATCATACAAAACACACTACACACTTATCATATACCCAATGATTACACTAAGGTCTACTCATTTACGAATAGCCATGAGTAATATCAAAGTATACGACTCATATGTTGGGAACCTTGACGATCTCAGGTCTAAGGACAATACATATAAGAACCGCTATCGACAAACATATAACGTTCCATGTAGCGTTCTTATGTGGGTCGGTCCAGTCCACAAGTTCTCTAACTTGTACCCGTATGTAGAATTTATATCACATATAATTGTTAATATATGCTAGTCTTAATTTATTATTACAACCCATCCATAATAATAATCGACTAGGGACATTTAAGAATATGAAATATTCTAGGGTTATGAATATGTGAAAGCGTTTATCTCATAAACATATTTATTGGAAAAAACTTAATGCATATACATAACTACAAATAAACATCCATTGATTGGCTTTTGGGCATATTACACTAGCAGCAACCACCAACACTGTCCGGACAGAACCACAACACAACTTTCTCCACACTAAGCCCATAACTAACAAAACACAAATGAAATCGAAAGGAGGAGGAAGGAAGTCTGGATCCTTACCAAAAATCACAGAACCCATACTCGTCCTCACGGATTCAAACACAAACAACAACCTGAGCCCTACCAGTCAGATCCACTGCCGAAACACACCAACCGACATAAACACCCACCACCGAGCCACAAGCAACAATAAGAACCAACACGCACCCGATCAGCTGCCAAACCCAAACATACCGACATATACACACAAAAACCGATTAGAACAACCCCTCACCTCAGCACAGGAATAAAACGAGGGGAGAGAAAGAGAAAAGGGGAAGACGGCGGCCTACCTGTGTATTCAGGAGCGGCAACTCGAGCTCCTTCCTCGAGGTTTCTGTCGAGGCGCACCGAGCCTCCAAAGTCCCTCCTCTCCACGATCCAGCAAAGACGACGACGGCTTGAGAGCATGCAACGGTTGCTCGACGTGGAGGAGCAGATGAAGAAAGGGTGGCGACGGTGGCTTGAGAGCACACGAGAGAGAGAAAGAGAGAAAAAAGGGGCAGGGGGCATCGTCTGGTGTGGAGAAGAGAAGAAAGAAAAGAGCAGAAAAGAAAAGAGGAAAAGAAGAAAGAGAAGGGAAAATTTTCTAGGGTTGGGTCGGCTCAGTCCCAAAACGACTTCGTTTCGGACTGAGGCGCGGTCAACCCTCGCCAGTCAACACAAACTTTTTTTTACCATTGACCCCTCAAAATGACGTAGTTTCAATAAAACTACATCAAAAGCACTTCTTCATCCCCTGAACTTGAAACGTTTCGAAACGGAACTTTGGTTTTGGAAAACTCCAAGATAGAAGAGAAGTAAATCAAAGAAATTTAACCCCTTTGACAAAAAGTCCCGGAAAAGAATCTCGAGGTTAAAATTGGAAATAAAATTCCATAAATGCCATAAATTATGTGAAGGCCCTCCCTTCGAGGGACCCACCATACACAGGTATTGTTACATCACTCCCTTCGCCCGATTAAATCCTTTACCATGCTGTAGCACTAGGGATTCGAACTCGGGACGTGATGCTTTTTGTGCAGCTGAATTGGTGAAGGCCCTCCCCCAGAGGGACCCACCATACTCAGGTATTGTTACATCAGTCCCTCCGCCCGATTAAATCCTTTACCATGCTGTAGCTGTAACGCCCCGAATTTCGTTAATTGACTTTTTCCGGAATTTTCAAAATTTTTGGTATTTAATTCCAATTTTACCCTTGCAAAATTTTCGGTATTCAGGTTAAGGAAATCAATTTATTTTCCTTGGAAATAATACAATTAAGTTGGTATTATTCTTTAATCGGGTTTCTTATGGAATTTATATCGCGTTTCGGTGTGAAAGACGGGTTGGAGTAGTTGAACCTAAAACTACGTCGTTTTAGTAAAGGA